>CM065589.1:31808221-32024798 GCA_033119425.1 Bufotes viridis
TGACAATTATGGCACCCTCATTAAAACATTTTTGAAACCGTCAAGTTTATTGCCTCTTGTAAGACTGTAACCATTCTATAAGGTCTGACCTTATTACAACTGTGGTTTTCCGATGTATATTTTAGCTGCACATTTTGTACTAGTAAAAAATTGTTGTTCACTTCTACAAGCCATGTTGGCATGTGAGATAACGACAGGCCCACAGATTGCATAGGGTGATATGGTTTTATAGTTAGGGAATTACGGGCCCTTTTAGGTTGGGATAAAGAAAGGGACATATGATACAGCTTAACTTTTGCCATTTGGTAAGAGTACCAAGGTACATATAATACTGCCTCACTGTCTCTTCCTATAAATGATGTAGATACAGATAGTACTTCCTCCCTGTCTCTCCCTGTAAATGATGTAAGTACAGATAGTACTGGTCACTGTCTCTCCCTGTAAATGATGTAGATACAGATAGTACTGCCTCCCTGTCTCTCCCTGTAAATGATGTAAGTACAGATAGTACTGGTCACTGTCTCTCCCTGTAAATGATGTAGGCACAGATAGTACTGCTCACTGTCTCTCCCTGTAAATGAGGTAGATACAGATAGTACTGCCTCCCTGTCTCTCCCTGTAAATGATGTAAGTACAGATAGTACTGGTCACTGTCTCTCCCTGTAAATGATGTAGGCACAGATAGCACTGCCTCACTGTCTTTCCCTGTAAATGATGTAGGCACAGATAGTACTGGTCACTGTCTCTCCCTGTAAATGATGTAAGTACAGATAGTACTGCTCACTGTCTCTCCCTGTAAATGATGTAAGTACAGATAGTACTGGTCACTGTCTCTCCCTGTAAATGATGTAGGCACAGATAGCACTGCCTCCCTGTCTTTCCCTGTAAATGATGTAAGTACAGATAGTACTGCTCACTGTCTCTCCCTGTAAATGATGTAGGCACAGATAGCACTGCCTCACTGTCTTTTCCTGTAAATGATGTAAGCACAGATAGTACTGGTCACTGTCTCTCCCTGTAAATGATGTAGGCACAGATAGTACTGCTAACTGTCTCTCCCTGTAAATGATGTAGGCACAGATAGCACTGCCTCCCTGTCTTTCCCTGTAAATGATGTAAGTACAGATAGTACTGCTCCCTGTCTCTCCCTGTAAATGATGTAGGCACAGATAGCACTGCCTCACTGTCTTTTCCTGTAAATGATGTAAGCACAGATAGCACTATCTCCCTGTAAATGATATAGGTACAGACAGTACTGCTTCGGTGTCTCTCCATGTAAATGATGTAGGTACAGATAGTACTGCCTCCCTGTCTCTCCCTGTAAATGATGTAGATACAGCTAGTACTGCCTCCCTGTCTCTCCATGTAATGCCACATGGCCTCTGCTATTCCTAAAGGAATCCATCAAAAATTGATTTATTTTATATTATGGGCCTTCAAATAAGACATACAATTAGGTGAAAAACATGATTATTATTTTTTGCTTACAATGTCATCTGCAAGGTCTTTGATTGCTGTGATTCCAAGAACGATCACCAGAGGGATAAAGGTCGTGTACCACGAGACTGTGGATATTTGAGGGATCAGCTGAAATAAGAAAATAACATTATTATGGCATCTTTTTAAGGATGTTCACATTTTGTATTGTGGCATGGCTCAAAAAATGTGCTAAAAACAAAGGCTAATACTTTAGCTTTATTTGTTATACAGTGATTTAGCATTTTCTTCTCTATGGGCATCCAAAGTAAAAAGTTTCCCTACTGCTGCTTAGAATTGATCTACAGCCATTTGGCCTATATTTTAGGTTTGAAAGAGGAGCTGTCACCGCCCCTGTTTTAGTAACTCCTTTGTAATAACAATTCTGGAAAATGTATTCCTATGACTCCATGTTGTGTCTCTCTTCTACTATTCTTGCTAGAAGTTTATGGATAAAGGTACAGATGGGTGTTACTAGCTGGGGGTGTATCCCTGCACAGTCTGACACTATCCAATCAGTGCTGCTAGTATCAGACTGTGCAGGGACACACCCCCAGCCGGCAACTCCCATCTGTACCTATAGCCATAAACTTTTAGCAGGAATAAAAGAAGACTGACACAACATAGAGCCATAAGAATAGATGCTCAAGAATTATTATTACATGGGGAATGCAAGTAGCTACTAAAACAGTCATGTCTGGCCCAGCGGATATCTGGCCGCAACCCGGTATTTGTACGCAAGGGTATTTGTCCGGCTGATTCTCTGCATATTTGCCAGGTTGTGGCTGGATCTCTGCCGGTACCGATTATAGTTAATGGGGCGGACGGCATTCATGTAGCCTCCAGCAATGCTGGAACCAGAGAGATCGGGAGTGCAGTACACTACACTTTTCTATCCTGCAAAACAAAGTATACATTACCAGATAGGTTTTATTTTTTTACAATAGAAGTCCATGGGGCTGTAGGGCATCCATCGGAGTCATGCGTTTAACATATACGTTTTCTGTATACGTTAAATGTAAGACAAAAAACCTGATGTGAACCCAGCCTAACTCTATTCCCCGTCTTCATGTGCTGGTTGTCAGGGCTCACTTATGGCTGCTGCCTCTGCCCCCTATAGCCACAGATCTCTCGTCACATTTCTCTCACCTGTATAATCAGTAGAAGCAGGAAATACGCGTTGGCGATTCTCCTGAACTGTTCAAACAAGTTGAGTGGCAGGAAGGTGATGACGTTGTACTTGGAAGTCTTGATTTCATTTGTCTGCACACAGTAGTTATTAGTTATAAACATTCATTGCTGCTTTACAATATTTTACTTATTATTAATACTATTATTATTAGTTATATTATTATTATACACAATTTTAGAAACAATGTAACAGTGTCTTTCATGTCTAATTGTATCACTGAAGTGAGAGGTTTCCCACTATGGACTTTGAGGGCATATCAACCTGAAATGTCTGATTGTTGGGGGTCCTACAGATGGAATGCCAAGCTATCCTGAGGAATTGAATGTGCCCCTTTGCTAGTGGCCTTGCAGTTGCGCCATTAGAGGAAAGCCCTACCAAAAGTGCCACTTCAACAGACATACCCATGTTCCTATCTACAGTGCCGTCATCATGGCTGATCTGGAAGTCCAGTAGACTCTAGATCGCCAAGTTGCACACACATCTGCCCATCATTATATATAATGCATTGTTGTATTGTTTTATCTATAGCCAGGATTGATCTTTTTAAGAAATAATAAGTCCCAACCAGCCCCATGCTACTTTCATCTGTTGTATAACATGGGTTACCTAGTCAGTATTTGTAAGGTTCATCTTGCCTATTTTTTATGGACAGCTGTTGGGTGAGAAATGCTGCCACTGAGGAACCCATTGACCTCTATATGGAGCAGATATATGGCATACATCAAATGCCCCACCTATGAAATGTTCTACCTGACCCATGGAACAATAGGGTGTAGATATCTGATGCATAGGCATTCACAGTGTGCATAACACCACATCTTTATAGTCGCCAATGACCTCCTAGATGGCAGCATATGTTCCTCAACAACTGGTGCAACAACCTTATAAATCACCTAAGGGCTACAAACAGCCCCATTAAGAAACTGTGAGATGATAATACAATATCACAACCTCTTTTATAATGGAACTATCAAAGCGATCAGCTGATTGACATGAGTGGAAGCCATGAGCAGCCAGATATGTAGTCTTCCATAGAGACCATTCAGATGTATGGTCCTCCATAAAATACATAGATAGCTCAAGATGGCTAGAGAGTGAGGGATTCTGTCTTTAGCTCAGAGAGGGGGATACTGAGTGGGAGACCCCCTCTATGATACTCTAATAGGACATGTGGACAAAGGTTGTCATGATTTGTAGGTTCCTTTAGGTTACTGCAGTGATATTGTACGTGAAAGACCACATACACATCAGACTATTGATGGCCAAACCTGCCGTTTTTTGACAGGAGAGGATGACAATATGATATGTATGGGGAATGCTAAATTCCCAGGGGAATGAAGTATTGGGTGTGTTGAGTTTCAATGCCAGATCCTTTTTTTCTCCTTGAGACAAGCCACCACCAGAGTTGTCTGGCTTGGCTTTCTCATCTCTTCATCTCACCAAAATATTGTTGGTCAAATCTGCTGTTTTCGACAGTTTTCTGACAGTCTAATATGTATGGGGAGGTCCATGTTTCTAGAGAAATGAAGGATCAGGTGTGTTGAATTTCAGTGCCTCATCTTTTTGTTCTCCCTTTGATAAGCCACCAACAGAGTTGTCTGGCTTGTCTTTCTTGTCCCTTTCCACATACATGAGTGTGTATCTGAGATAGGTATAAGGCAAACAAGCGTTCAGCCAGTAGCTATTGAAGGTATACGGGCACCTATAGGTCTACGTACATTGATCCTCTGTAGTTGTAGCCCTGTAGAGCGTGTGGTCTCAGTGTGCACTCTTGGGTGTGTCCTACATCGGCAGAGAACCTGCTGCGATTGACTTGTTTGCTTTTGGTTATATACAGTATAGACCTTTTCTGGTTCATGATTGTTATCAGTCTACGTCACCTTCCCTTGTGTGGCCACAACTTTGACCCACTGTAGCTCATGTTCCAAGTGGGAAGGGCTGGGAAAATATAATGATAGATTTTTATTAGGTGAGAACAAACACAGAAACCTACCGCATATTTGCTTCTCTTCAAGCAGAAGTATTTTGTTTTCATGAATTCTGGCTGATTGCAGAAATTTCGATCATTTGATTTAACCTTCCAGCTGCATTCTGGAAAACACACAAGACATTTTATGAAAGGGACGAGTTGTTAAAGGAGAGTGAAAATGCAAGCTGCAGCAGTTTTTGGGCAATCTGCCATTATGACACTCTTAAGGGTGTTGGTCACATTTTTCTCTTTCCCTTAGGGTAAATCTTCAAGCTGGGGGGTTATATAATTGCATAACTATGGAGGTTTGCCAAACTGGTAAAGGTATGTGACCTTCCCTGTGTTATGGATCAGACGGAGGACCCTCAGGTATGGAATATAAACCTGCTAACTAATGTGTATAAGGGTCTTCTGACTCCCTGGATGTCAGGGAAAGAAGGATCAGGCAAGTTGGACTTCTGCACCCACTATCCTTTCTTCTAACATAGGATACGCCACTGCCATAGGAGTCCAGCTTTTCCCCCTCTATACAAGCATGCTTTACTGATCGAGCATGCAAGGTTATGGATCAGAGCCAGCTTAAAGAGGGTTAAGGATTAGAAACAGTGGGGGTCGTTTACGGAAATTTTGATGCCACTTTTTGGCAGAAAAAAACTCACAAGAGTCCTTATTGTAAGTTTTTATAAGCCCACGCAACAAAATTTTGTAGCATGGGCACTTTTACACCGTCTTTGCCACTTGGCTCCTGTAAATTTAAAAACAGATGTAAAAGAGGAGTAAAAACTACTCCAATCAGGGACTGGAGTAGTTTTTACTCCAGGGGCACGGACTGCCGTAGAGGCGCCTAGTTTATGACAAGGCGCGCTCCTGGTCAGAAATTAGACAAATCCTTCAGCAGCGCAGTGGGGAAACAAAGACCATCTTAAAAAGCCATTCTTTGTAAATGATGCCCAATGGCTGCTAGCTTCCAAAAAAAAAAAAAATAGCCCCACACCTGTCAAGAGTTTTTTTTTTTTTTTGGTACTGCAGTTTAGCCCCATTTACTTCAGTGGAGCTGGGTTTCAATACCCCACTCAGCCTTTAGACAGGTGTTGCACTGTTTCTTGAAGAAAGCCTCTCCTTCCCAATAATCGCCTGCTCATCAGTGGAGGAGAGCGCTGCTATTACATGCAGCAATCTCCTCCACAATATGGGGAGAAGAGGTCTGCTGCTGGCAAACGATAATTTTTAATCATGCATAAAAATTGCGATTACCCAAAGAACAAGCGTTTACTCGTTCATCAGATAATTTGCGGCACTTTTAGGGCTGTAGTACACAAGCAGATCATCGGTAACGAGCATTTCTATGAAAGCTCGTTAGCGATGATCTGGCCGACCATCTTCTAGTCTAATACAGCCATTACTGCAGCTCCACCCTCCAGCTCCCCCTCTCCTCTCCCTAGACCTCTATGGGCTGTAGCTGTAACCTGATCACTCAGTGTATGGACTTCGATATACTGATTGTATCAGTGAATTTAATTTTGTGTAATAAAATGTATTATTAAAAAAATTAATATCCCCTTGTACTTTTGATTTCTGGAAAAGAATTAGGTTAAGTTAGGGTGTATTCACACAAATGTGTGATGGCCGTGCCCGTTTGTGGACCGCAAACTGTGGATCTGCAAAAAAACACAGGAACCGGCCATGTGCACTCTGTATCACGATGCGGATCCATTGACTTGCAATAGGTCAGCATTCCACAAGAGGCGGTCGAAGATAGGACATGTTTCCGGGTCCATGTGTTTTGCAGATCCGCGGTTTGTGACAGGCACAGCCATCACATGTTCGTGTGAAGTCTTTTCGAAAGCCCTCATAGAGACCCTCAGGATATAATAATCAATAAACTAAACGGTCAGAAGACCTGGACAAAATCCCTTTAGGGGTCTCTAACTAACAGTGTCTTAATAAAAAAATATATCTTTATTAGTTCTTGTTTAAAACTGAAAAGTGAAAAAGAAAAGAATGTATCTAAAAATATCTGTAACAGTGAGACCAATTTAATTAGTAGCTACTAGTGGTTGCTAGCGGCATCTAAGGGACTTGTGGTATCTGAACTATAATACAGTCACCCGCAGGTGCACTATTAGTATAGATGATTGAGGTTACATAGTGTCAATGATTGGCACACTACTGCAATTTACAGGGGCATGTTAGATACTACTGTGTGCTGCAGCCTGAATTAGGTGTCTGTGGGAGTTGGGTGTTATCTTTATCACAGTGAAAGGTGCCACATCCTTTAACAGTCTATCTATGTGTGGCCTGCAATTTGGTTACAGGTCACACACATGTATCGGCTGTTTTAAAGAGCCTGGCGTGTGTTGTGAACCAGTAGGGGTCAAATTTAACCTCCGTTGCATGCAGCTTTAAATAATAGTCTGTTTGCGCGTGACCTATTTAATTTTCAGGTCAGCCGCCCTGGAAATTTCTCACATTGTTACACACGCTGCAGCTCAGTTGAAAACTAAGTGGCTACTATACACTGACACTGTGTATCCCTTTTTCCCTCTCCACATACTCAAGCTTAGGCATACCAATCACACATTCAAAGCTGGTTCCCAATCATACACTTGTAACAATTTTTCCCTCAGATAGCCCTTGCGCTACACTTATATTGCTCACTGCCTAAACCGCTAATCGCTACACTACCTTACACCCTTCCCGACATGTTTCGCCACTGTGTGGCTTCATCAGGGAAGTGTTTTTTTTTCTTTTTCTTTTTCACTTTTCAGTTTTAAACAAGAATTAATAAAGATATATTTTTATATTAAGACACTGTTACTTAGAGACCTCTAAAGGGATTTTGTCTAGGTCTTCTGACCATTTAGTTTATTGGATGTTCGTGTGAACGCACACATACAGGAAGATTAGTGTTTACATCAGGCACCGTATGGTAATCTGATGTAGGAAAAACTAAGTGTTCCATTGCATTATAGGAGCTCAGCGAGGGTGCGTCTGTTGACAAGCTTGCTGACTGTTTCCCATGACAACCAGAAGAACTCTGAACTCTTGCCTTTGGTAGTCTTCTCTTGTTCTCTACTGAAGTCGATTCCATTTCCTTCAGGAAGAGGCTGTGGACTGTCCAACTCGTTATCTGTTTCATCATCGCTATAGGGGAGCTCCTCATCGTTAGGCGCCTCGGTGTCATCATTTGATGCTCTCCTGTGATTATTCATGCTGCTTGTGTGGAACGGAACAGAATTATCAATGTTATAGTAGAAATTTATGCTGAAAATAATATTTTTTGCTATGATTAGAATAATACTTCTCTCTCTATCTCTCAGTAACAATGGCAGATCCCACAGGATGGTGGAGCGCTCCTGTGGTAACCCAATGCCTTCATGGACCGCTGCTTTGACACAGTCTAGGCAAATCCCAGCAGATGTCTTATGGTCCATGAAGCCAGAAGAATTACTGGCTTTAAACATAGGTTACATCAGTCCCATAGAAGTGAATGGAGTGGTGGACCAACATGGACACTACTGCTCCTTTAAGAGGGGGCACTCGGGGACCCCTAATTCTCAGGATTACTGGGCTTTCCAATGGCTGGACCCCTTTTAATCCGATAGTGATCACTTTTGCTGGGGAACCCCTTTAAAGAGCTATGTAGAATGAAAAGTTATGGCGACGAATCAAAAAAAAGAAAAAAAAAAGGGGGTTCTCTGGGACTGGGATACATATGGCTTATATTTACCATAAATATAAGATTGGTGAGCGTCCTACCCGTGGCACCCCACCAATCAGCTGCCTGAAGGGGCCGGATTGCTCTGGCCACAGAGCTATTTACTTGGTTGTGGTGGTGCTTGGTATTGCAGGTCCCGTTAAAGTGAAGGAACTGAGCTGCAATACCAAGCACAGCCACTACAAAATGTACAGCGCTGTGACCAAGGCACTCTGATCCCTTCAGTCAGCCGATCGGTGGGGGCAGGGGTGCACCCCTAATGAGGCTAGGTGAGGCGATTGCCTCAGGCAGCACCAGGTAGGGGCAAGAGGGGGCACCGGAAGGACCATGGGCTGAAGGGAAGGGGCTAGGTTAAGAAATTGGGGGTCCTGGAAAACCCCTTTAAGGCTGTTCACAGATCTTGATTCTTGTGGCTAGGGTGGTATTTATGAAATGTGCCCTGGCAGAGGAGTTGTCCAACCAATGCAGAAATGTTTTCTCGGTGCACATACTTCTGGATCCTCCGTCTGTCACGTTATTTGCTTTTGTAAATGTCACGCTGGCTATTTCTGTCATAGAACGGGTGTGGAAATGAACTTTATTCCCAATCTTTACAGGCACAACGAGAAATACAGGTTGGTAGAAAAGCCTTGCAGCTGTCTCAGTGCGGGGCCACGGAACAATAGATCTCTGTCTCTGTGGCCTGTTTACATGTGGAAACTCTGACAACCTCAGTATTCTGGATAATGAAGGCAGATGGGAAGGACACCATCACTAAGGCCATCACCACGTGTGTTCAGTGTGTTTGCAGCATGTGTCCGTGTCTGATGTAACATGTAGGGAATGTGTCCACTGTGATAATACTGTGAGTGTCCTGTGTGTGAATAGGAATCGCAGTATGTGTTCATTGTGTGACATGTCATGTATAGTATGTGTCCTAGTGACAAATATATATCCAGTGTTAATGGCATTTGTCCTGTGTGTGAGTGATGTGTGTGGCATTTGTCTTGCTTGTTAGTGGCGCTTGTTGGATGAGACCTGCGCGTTAACGATGTGTGTCGCATGTATCCTGTGTGTTAGTGGCTTGTGTCTTGTGTGCTAGTGGCATTTGTCTTGTGTCAGTGGTGTGAGTGTGGCATGTGTCCAGTGTTTTAGTGTCGTGTGTCCACTGTGCTAGTGGCATTTGTTTTCCATATGAGTGGCATGTGTCTTGTATGTTAGTGGGGTGTGTGGCATTTGTCCTGTGTGCTAGGGGCATTTGTCCTGTGTGTGAGTGGTGTGTGCGGCATTTGTCTTGCGTGTGAGAAGCATGTGTCCTGTGTGTCTGTGTGACACGTGTCCTACGTATTAATGACGTGTATGGCATGTGTCCTGTGTGTTAGTGGTCTGTGTGGCATGTGTCCTGTGTGTTAGTGGTGTGTGTGTCCTGTGTGTTAGTGGTGTGTGTGGCATGTGTCCTGTGTGTTAGTGGTGTGTGTGGCATGTGTTCTGCGTGTTAGTGGTGTGTATGTGACATGTGTCCTACATATTAGTGACATATGTGGCATGTGTCCTGTGTGTTAGAGATATGTGTGTCCTGTGTGTTACTGATGTGTGTCCTGTGTGCTAGTGCCATTTGTCTTCTGTGTGAGTAACATGTGTGGCATGAGTTATGTGTGTTCGTGGTGTGTGTGGCATGTGTCCTGTATGTTAGGGGTGTTTGTGGCATTGGCTTGCGCATCAGTGGCGTGTGTGGCATAAGTGCTGTGTGTGAGTGGCATGTGTGGCATGTGTCCTGTGTGTTAGAGGGGTGAACAGGAATTGCAGTATGTGTTGACAGTGTTGGTGACATGTACAGTGTGTGTCTTAGGCTGTGTTAACGTCACCGTTTCATTTTCCATTCTGCTGATCGTCAGAAGAGCAGAAAAAATAATGAATCCTGTATTTTAAGCATCTGTAACGCTCAGTTATGTACATTTAGCATCCATTTTAGCCATTTCCTTGGTTGGTCAAATCTGTTATTTTAGACGAAAAAAAGTACTGCTTGCAGAAATGGTTAAAACGGTTGTAAAATCTGCATAATATAATGCTCAGAATCCATTTTTTCTGCTCTTCTAAAGGATCAGAAGAATGGAATATGAAACTGTGATGTGAACACAGCTCTATTGCCATCTAATGAATATATCAGAGTTATGTGTCCTGTGTGTCAGTGGTGTGTGTCCTGTGTGTCAGTGGTGTGTGTCCTGTGTGTCAGTGGTGTGTGTCCTGTGTGTCAGTGGTGTGTGTCCTGTGTGTCAGTGGTGTGTGTCCTGTTTGTGAGTGTTAGTGTCCTGTGTGGGAGTGCCATGTGTGTCATGTGTCCTGTGTATGAGTGTAATGTGTGGCATGTGTCCTATATGTGAGTGGTATGTGTCTTGTGTCCTGTGTGTTAGTGGCATGTGTGTCCTATGTGTTAGTGTCCTGGCTGCATCCAGGGCCCCATCACAGTGCGCCATTACAGATCCCGCTGAGGAAGGTCTTTATAAGACCGAAACGTCCGGGGACCGTACAAATAATTATTGTGGCCTTATACTTATCATATAGCCTGGATGTATACAACAATGTTATATTGAACACGGAAGAATACAAATAAAATGTGATTACTTGCATACAAATCAGTGTGCCGTGAACCTACCTTACACAGTTTCTACTACCTTTACGTGCACCTGTAACGGATATACGGAGTGCGAGTAAATATTCCTTCTATGTTAGTGTCCTGTGTGTCTTGAGTGGGAGTGGCATGTGTCCTGTGTGAGTGGTATGTGTCTTGTGTCCTGTGTGTTAGTGGCATGTGTGTCCTGTGTGTTAGTGGTGAGTGTGTCATGTGTCCTGTGTGTTAGTGATGTGTGTGGCATGTGTCCTGTGTGTTAGTGGCATGTGTGTCCTGTGTGTTAGTGGCATGTGTGTCCTGTGTGTTAGTGGTGTGTGTCATGTGTCCTGTGTGTTAGTGGTGTGTGTGTGGCATGTGTCCTGTGTGTTAGTGGTGTGTGTGGCATGTGTCCTGTGTGTTAGTGGCATGTGTGTCCTGTGTGTTAGTGGCATGTGTGTCCTGTGTGTTAGTGGTGTGTGTGTCATGTGTCCTGTGTGTTAGTGGTGTGTGTGGCATGTGTCCTGTGTGTTAGTGGTGTGTGTGGCATGTGTCCTGTGTGTTAATGGCATGTGTCCGGTGTGTTAATGGCATGTGTCCTGTGTGTTAGTGGCATGTGTGTCCTGTGTGTTAGTGGTGTGTGTGGCATGTGTCCTGTGTGTTAATGGCATGTGTCCTGTGTGTTAATGGCATGTGTCCTGTGTTAGTAGTGTGTGTGTCATGTGTCCTGTTTGTTAGTGGCATGTGTGTCCTGTGTGTGGCATGTGTCTTGTGTGTTAGTGGTGTATGTGGCATGTGTCCTATATTTGAGTGGCATGTGTGGCATGTGTCTTGTGTGTTAGTGGCATATATATATGTACTGGTCAGTCAGTGCAACTACATATCCCTGTACGAAGCAGAGCGATATCCTTTGTGTTCCAACATCTTTTTATCATCAGCGGCAGAAACTTTTTCAGCAGTTTGATCCTCTGTGGTATTGGACCACACAGGCTTGCTATCACCCCCATACACCTCAGTTGTCCTTCCTTGGACCACTTTTGGTAGGTACCAACCACCACATACCGGGAAACCCCCACAAGACTTTGGTGGTTTCGGAGATGCTGTGACCAGTTGTCTAGACATCACAATTTTGGCATCACCATTAGGAGTTGTCTGACTATGCAGGTTTTTGTCGTGGATTTTACCCTATACATTGCAGAGGGTAAGTTCCACAGGGGAGATCCGCAGCATAAATGAACATCCTGAGGATTTCAACTCCGCACCATGGGTCTATTTACACTCTTATCGTTTTTCTGCAACTTGTGGGTAAGATTTGGCAAAATCTCATCCACTTTGCCGCTACTGTAAATGCTGTCGATTTTCCACTCACAATCATGACGCATATACACCCCACATGGCTGCTCCTAAACAGAGCTCAGATGAGGAACGCCCCTCGCCCCCAGACCCTTGTTTCTATAGGCTTTTCTAGAACCTTCCACCACATATTTGTGAAGCCACCCCCCACCTGGGATCATCCAGAGAGATGTACCAGAGCTTGTTTTCCCAATCTTTTTATGGGTTGTCTCACAGGTTTAGTGGGCACATGTGGAACCCCAAAGGACCTGATTATGGCCACTTCCAAGCATTTGGTCAGTATTTCTAAGTTAAAACCAGGACTGGGTCCAAGATACAGAAGAGGTGCAAACCGTTCCATTAGCCTTTTCTCTATTTATATTCCACTCCAGGGCCACAGTGCTTGAAGGGGCTCTTCTGCCATCTAGACACCAGCATTATGAAGTAATATGGCATCCAGCTTCACCACCCCAACTAGGAAACATGAATGAAGCCAGTGGCATTGGTCCTCAATGGAGGAAATGCAGGAATAATAGACATAGTGATGTATCATGTTATATTAAAGGTAATTATGGTCCCCCATCATTGTGGCACGTTGTCCCACCTAGGGCTGGTTGATGGCTTCCTGTCCACTTTTCCATGAGTTTTGGGTCAGTTCCGTTCTTTTGGGTGGAGGAGCCCCGCACTTGTTCTCCCTAACGCCCAAGCAACCAGGGTTAGGTCCCCTTTTTCTAAAGGCCAATAGAAAAGATCAATATGGTCCCCTATCATTCTGCCAGGTTTTGACACCTAGAACAGAAGGGTTGGTTGTTGGCTTCCTGTTCCACCCCTTTTCCATGACGTTTGGGTCAGTTCAGCAGTTCAGTTCTTTTAGGTAGAGGAACCCCCTGCACAGGTTCTCCCCTCCCCCTACTAACCAGGGCTGGGTCCTCTTTCTCTATGGTCCCCATCATTCTGCCCCTAGAAGAGAAGCGTTGATTTTTGGCTTCCTATTCCACTCCTTTTCGATGACCTTTGGGCCAGTTCAGTTCTTCTGGGTACCAACCATGGCTGGGTCCCCTTTCTCTAAGGGCCCTGCAGCAAAGATCAATCTGGATCCCATCATTCTGCCAAGTTTTGCCACCTAGAAGAGAAGGGCTGGATGTTGGCTTCACGTTCCACTCCTTTGGGTCGGTTCCGGTTTTCTGGGTAAAGGAGCTCTGCACTGGTTCTCTCCCTACCAACCAGAGTTGAGTCCCATTTCTCTAAGGGCCCATATGCATGGTTTATCTTTGCATGGTGGCAGTTCAGCAGAATGTAGAAAAAACTAATTCTAGAGGATGCCCTGCTCTGTCTCTTATTGTCACGTTGGGCAACGGGTACGGAATTGGCCCCTCACCCATTTCCTATGCTTTTGCTAGAGACTAGAGGGAGATCAGGATTCTTTTTTACTTTATATATCTTTTATTTTAACATTCATAAAACATACAATTTCTAGAGGGAGATCAGGATTCTTGATGAACATGATTCTAGTTTTTGCAAAATGACTCTCAAAACAGAGGCTGGAGTCAGAACAAGGAGCATGCCCATCCCTGATCAAGGCAAGGGATTATGAACCCATCATAAAACAAGGAGGAAATTGAGTAAAGCCGGATACGGGAGGACAATAAACCTATAAAAGATGGCGTGCAGTCATATCAAATAGAAAAACTATACAAATGAGGTTGTCAACCATCAAGCCCCAATTCTGTGTTACAGAATGATGGGAGTTGTAATGATTGAGGTATACTAGGGAACACAGCATATTATATTCATGTTGTAGTCAGTAGCCACCAGTGGGTCCACCTTACCATTAACAAATGGCTTTCCTAGTGCCGACGCCAACTAGTTCTATAGATCACCAAGAGTTAGACCCTCGCCAACTGGACATTGGTGATCTATCACTTGGGTATCCCTCTATATGTGCCCCCAATGTCTGTGGTGAGCCAATATCTCATAGAGAACAAGCCATAGATTATGTCTTATCAGATATCTAAGTTTGTTTTCATCAGGGGACTACTGGGACATGTGCCCAGGGCTGCCAACAAGCCACTTTGTCTTGACCATGGTATTTAGATACAGTTCTAAGGCAGAGAAACCTTTGCCCCGGGTGGAGGAGATTACATATACAGATGTAGCAAGGCTGAATTTATAGTTTCTCTCTTTGAGCTATAAAAATCTGATTGTGGAGAAGTTTTACCTACGGGGAACCCAGGATGTGCAATTTAAAGGCAAAATCAGCTCTGCTACATATTTTTGTCTACAGTATAAAGCAATCATAAAAGTCCCTTTCATATTCCTGTTTTGTAGACACTAATATAGATAGAACCCCCACCACCATAAAGATAGAAGTCCATCAAGTCTTACCTGGAGAGTCTTCACCGATGAGAAGTCCTGGAGTAAGTAACACACAAGGTCTATAGACACTGGAAGGTGTGTCCACGAAGACTGATTACTAACTGTCAGGGATTGGATGGACGATGGTGGTTACAGTGAAGCAAACAAGTTCTACAGACTCATTCCTCTAGGTGAAGACAAGACGTCAACAGGTAGGAGAGCTTAAGCTTGTAAAAATTGGAGATCTGAGATTATTTCATAGGTGGTTTCCAGTGTAAATGGTTTCTAATCTGGACCCTGATGGTCCCACCATGGTTATTCTCCAGTAATTTACAGACAATTCAGAATCCTGGGTCCAACGTATGAAATTATGGTTGAAAAGCTTTAGAGGTGGTATTGTCTATGTAGCCTGCAACCACAGAAGTCAGAAAATCCAGCCATTTTGTGAAAAGCAAAAAATAATTACAGTAATCCAAAATCTTGTCAAACAGGCAATTTGCTGGTGTTGGGTGTGACCTATAATTGGAAGCTTGTATCTTTCCTTTTGACTTTTTACGTTAGAGGTTGTACAGAAAGCGGGATCACAATGAGAGTAAGGCTGGGTTCACACGAGCGTGTCTGGATTAGGTCCGGATGCGTTCAGTGAAAACTGTGCGATTTCACAGGCAAAGCCATTCAGTTTTGCCTGCGATTGCGTTCAGTTGCTCAGTTTTTTCCGCGCGGGTGCAATGCGTTTTGATTCGTTTTTCACGCGCGTGATAAAAAACTGAAGGTTTACAAACAACATCTCCTAGCAACCATCAGTGAAAAACGCAACGCACCCGCACTTGCTTGCGGATGCAATGCGTTTTTAACGCAGCCCCATTCACTTCTATGGGGCTAGGGCTGCGTGAAAAACGCAGAATATAGAACATGCTGCGATTTTCACGCAACGCACAAGTGATGCGTGAAAAAAAATTGCTCATGTACACAGCCCCATTGAAATGAATGGGTCAGGATTCAGTGCGGGTGCTATGCGTTCACGTCACGCATTGCACCCGCACGGAAAACTCGCCCGTGTGAATGCAGCCTAAGGCGTTGCGTTTTTCACTGATGGTTGCTAGGAGATGTTGTTTGTAAACCTTCAGTTTTTTATCATGCGCGTGAAAAACGCATCAAAACGCATTGCACCCGCGCGGAAAAAACTGAACAACTGAACGCAATCGCAGGCAAAACTGATTGGCTTTGCCTGTGAAAACGCACAGTTTTCACTTAACGCATCAACAACGCATCCGGACCTAAATCCATCACGCTCGTGTGAACCCAGCCTAAGGGTACTTTCACTATAGTGTTAAAGTTTTCCGGTATTGAGTTCCGTCACAGGGGCTCAATACCGGAAACAAAACGCTTTAGATTTGTCCTAATGCTTTCTGAATGGAGAGCAATCCGTTCAGTATGCATCAGGATGTCTTCAGTTCAGTCACTTTTACGGTATTTGGCAGAGAAAATACTGCAGCATGCTGCGGTATTTTCTCCTGCCAAAATTCCGGAACACTTGCCGGAATGCCGGATACGGCAATATTTTCCATTGAAATGTATTAATGCCGGATCCGGTAGCAAGTGTTCTGGAAAAACGCATCCGGTTTCCCGGTCTGCGCATGCAGACCTTTAAAAATGTGAAAAACATAATTACCGGATCCGTTTTTCCGGATGACACCGGAGATACGGATCCGGCATTTCAATGCATTTGTCAGACTAATCCGCAAACAAATGGTATCCGTTTGTACACGGATTTCTGGATCCTGCCTGCCCGATTCCTCTAACGCTAGTGTGAAAGTACCCCAAGAAACAACCTATAGAATACCAGTGTTCATTTCATTACCCATAGGATTTTAATTACTAAAACTTTGTTCAGAATTAGAAAAACATGGCTGCTTTCTTGCAAAAACAGCGCCACATCTGTTCACAGGTTGTATGTGGTTTTGCAGCTCAGCCTTATTCACTTCAAAGAAGTCAAGCTGCAGTACTAGACCCAACCCACGGACAGGTGTGGTGCTGTTTCTAGAAGATGTTGTTGTAATCTTAACGATTTTCAAAACTTTTTTTGTTTTACAAAATGATTCTGATATTAAAAGGCAGATTTAGAGATACAGATAACATGTGGTAGAATAAATGCTTAAAAGGGACTTCTTGTAAACCAAGATTGTAGGAAACCAAAGTTAAAGGGACTCTGTCAGCAGATTTGTCCCTATGACACTGGCTGACCTGTTACATGTGCACTTGGCATCTGAAGACATCTGTGTTAGTCCCATGTTCATATGTGCCCGCATTACTGAGAAAAATGACGTTTTATTATATGCAAATAAGCCTCTAAGAGCAACAGGGGCGTTGCCATTACTCCTAGAGCCTCTGCTCTCTACAACTGTGGTGCTCTTTGCATTTTGATTCACAGGGCCAGGCAGTGTAAACTTTATCATGCCTTGCCCTGTCAAACCAAATCGAGAGGCGCGGAGCCTCTAGGTGTAAAGGCAACGCCCTCGTTGCTCCTAGGGGCTCATTTGCATATATTAAACCTTCATTTTTCTCAGCAATGCGGACACATATGAACATGGGACCAACACAGATTCCTTCAGCTGCCAAGCGCACATGTAACAGTTCAGCCAGTGTCATAGGGACAAACCTGCTGACAGACCCCTTTAAAAGAACATAGGGGTTCTACTGGGTAAAATTAGGTCCTGGAACATAGTATTTTTTATAGTGGCCACCAGAGGTCACTGCAACAGCCTTAAATGGTAGGGAAAGCATCTTCAGGCATTGGATTCAGCCAGTTCCCTAGATCTGGTTGTTAAAATTACAGCTGGATCAGAGAACCATGTTACCGGCTGAGTTCTGATCCGGTGCTCTGGCGGCGGCAGGGCAGTTGGAGATGGTCACTTCCATTGCTTCATGCGCCGTTGATAGTTTAGCTCTTTAGTTGGGTGGTGTGTGTGTAGTGTATTTACGTGTATGTATATGTAAACATGTGTCGTGACGCCGTGTGTCTGCCGTGGAGTAGGGACCCTGATGTCAAAAATATGAATCCCACCCCTGAACATCTCTTTTGACAGCTTGCTGCAAAACAGATTGACTACCATTAGTGGATGGAGAGATATTGACCAGAAGGCAGATCTCTTGATAAGCAGATTTTGAGCAAATGAAAGAGCATGGTACAAACTGGGCAGACCAAGCTGATAATGGATGTGCCAAAATTCCATAGTGGTAGTACGAGTAGTGCCTATGCTGGTACCAAAAAGCAAAGGGTGTAGCGCTCACCTGCTGGCAATCATTCTGAGGATGCGCGGAAGTGCTTGGAGTACAGAGAGGGGAATCCAGCTTCCATTAAAAAATTACCTTTATAGGGTGTAGTAAAAGCCAGTACAAAAATACACTGCCAAAAGCGTAGCGTCTACGCGTTTCGGATCAAGTGATGAAATGCTGCATATACTAAAACAGACACATATAGCTAAACCTAACTGATAGAATCATTTTGGCAGGTCACATCCTACATTACAATAAATGGTCATGATGATGAAAGTCGCCTAAGTCTGCCCTGGGGTTCTCTTCTTAACAGCAGGAAAATATTTGTGCGGTCATTAAAACAGAAGGCGCTTTCACGGGGTATTGGCAAACACTCCGTCTCCACCGCAGCATCTCATGACGTCAGTTCTAACCTTCTGGTGGGAGACTCGATGTACTGGTTGATTTCGGTAAACCCTGGCCGCCATGTAGTGCAACATCTCCCCTCCCGCAGAAATGCCGAGCTGGTCAATGCTTCCTCTGGAAAAATCTGCCTTTTGCCAGGAGTGCAAAAAAATCATCTGTCTCTGATAAAACACCTTTACCCTGGGAACACACCTGAGCGTTTTTCAGCGCGTTCATACTCGCTGAAAAACGCTCAACATGTGAAAAGCCATGCATCCCTATGTGCATGGTTCACATGTCGGCGTTTTACAGCGCGGACGACTGCGCTGTAAAACGCCCTACGCGATCGCGTCGGCTGCCATGACTATCGCGCGGCAGCACGCACGATCCAACCCATATTCTATTATGGGAGCGCGCATATGACGCGCGCTTCCATAAAACAGCCACTTCGCGGCAGAAGCGCGCGTCATATGCGCGCCCTGGGAACAACAAAAGTCGGTTAAAGGGCTATTCCAGGATTTTAATATTGATGGCTATCCTCAGGACAGGGCAGATACCCTGCACCCTGTTCCCATTCACTTCAATAGAATCAGAGCTGCAGTTACCAGCGCTGTCCACTGCACAATGGGTAGCGCCTTGTAGGTCTGGCACCAGAGTTAGGGCTCATGCACATGGCTGTTGCTCGGCCGTTCCGTGCCCAATGCGGGTTCCACAGACTGATCTAGACCCGTTTAACTTGAATGGGTCCGTGATTTGTCTGCACAGCAAAAAAGTACTGCATGCACTACTTTACTTGCAGTGCAGAGACACCGAAAGAAATCCCACGGAAGCAGTCCGAAGTGCTTCCGTGGGGTTCTGTGCCTCCGTTCCGCATTGGACCTTCCGGATTGCGGAGCCATTCAAGGGAATGAGTCTGCATCCGTGATGCGGAGTGCATGAGCCCTTACTCTGAAACAGACGATTTGTTTGCAGGTTGTCAGGCTGATTGGTTGAGTTTGCAGGGTGTCAGACCCCCGACAATCTGATATTGATGGCCTATCTTGGGGATAGCCTATCAATATAAAAATTCTGCAGTACCCCTTTAAGGAACAGGTCATCAAGTGTTCATTTTCTCTACAGCGCCACCACAGGGGAAATGATGCATTACATATTTCCAATTTAAGATCCCTGGGCTGTGTAATGTACAGACAAATCATGGCATGACCCACTTCACCCTAAAACTACCATGAAACATCCCTTTAACTGCACATTTACATAAATTCCACATGTATCTTGCGCTGCAGAAGATAGGATTGTTGGAAGGTATAGTCACGCAGTGATGCTCAACCTGTGGCCCTCCAGCTGTTGTAAAACTACAACTCCCACCATGCCCTGCTGTAGGCTGATAGCTGTAGGCTGTCCGGGCATGCTGGGAGTTGTAGTTTTGCAATATCTGGAGGGCCGCAGGTTGAGCATCCCATAGTGCATTGTCATGTACATGCATCTCATGGGAAGGGTCCTTCTCATGCATTCCAGTGATGGCACAGCTTCTGTACCCCGTGCTATCACCCTAAGCAGGACCATTGTTCCTGACAAAACACAGTTCAGTCCTAACAGCTGGGATTGAAAAACACTGATCCCGCCCGATTAACCCTTTCTGCAATGCAATCAATGTAGAGCACAGTGCTGACAAAAGGGAAGGCCCTGCCTTTGTCCTGTTTACGTCAGCCAAGGCAACAAGACCACAACGGCTGACTGCAAAATAGAAACAAACCGAGGAGTAGTATATACCCACAGTATAGTCCAGTCATAGCTTCCAGTAAATGCATGTGTCGTAATGTACTGTCCTATGGAGACAGGAAAGTACATTACTTGCAATAAATAAGAGGCAACAAAAAAAAGTAAAAACAATGTAAAGAATTCAAAAATAAAACTCAATCTGCAAAGAAAAACAAAACAAAAAAACACTTAAAAATATATTTTATTTAATCAAAGTAAACAAAGTAAAACATATACTTATCATGGATTCCCACACTTGTCTTTACCTGTAAAATAAAGCTACGCCCTTGATTAATTTTCCTGAGAAACGCCATAAAAACAAACATAAATTAAATGCTAACATATATGACCTAAAAATATGGCCGGCCCCATAAAAAGAAAGTTCTCAAATAGCTGGGAAGCCTTCAATTTAAGAAAGTTATGGATGATGGAATGCGAAGAAGCGAAAAAAAAAATATATATAAAAAAACTTTATTTTTCTGGTTTGCATCAATACCCTTTAAAATATATATATATATTTTTTTTTATAGTTTTTGAGTCTTTATTGCTCCTCTCCCATACTAGGCTGTGGTCCATGCAGCTCCCCCTTATTCCCTATGATGTTTTGTTTATGGGCGGGGCAGTGATAGGTAACTAGCTGGATGGGAGGAGCTATAAACTATCTGGGTGGTGTTAGGGGCGGGGCTGGAGCTGTGGCAGAGGAAGGAGAAGTGCATCATGGGTTTGGTTGGATACAGAAACAGGAAGTGCTACGTACAGGATGGAAAAGGCCCAGGCAGGATTGTTTTATACAGTTCAGGAGAGTTCAAATGGAAAAAAAGAAATGTAGCACGTGGAAACGCAGCATTAGTCCAAACAATCCTTTTCACATTAAAAGCAGAAAAATGCACTGTTCTACAAAATATAGCTCCCATAGAAGATCTAATTTTACCAAATCGCCCTATGGTTGAGCAGTGGTGAGTGGATTTGGACATTTGCTGCTACTAAGCTTTAGGCCTCATGCACACAAACATATTTTTTTCCTGTGTCCATTATGTTTTTTGTGGCCCATAGGTGGAACCATTCACTTCAATAGGGCCACAAAAAAATGGAAATGACCGAATCCGTATATCCTCATGGCCATTCCGCAAAAAAAACAGAACACGCCCTATAATTGTCCACATTACAGACAAGGATAGGACTGTTTTATTAGGCGGCTAGCCGTTCCATTCTGCAAAACGCGGAATGCACGTGGCCGGTGTTCATGTTTTGCGTGTACGCAATTTGCGGAGCACAAAACATCCAACATGGATCGTTCGCATGAGCTCTTTATGTGATTGCTGTGGGACAGGGAGTTTTTCAACTACATAAGCATATCTGTTTAAAATCATAATCCTGGAAAACCCCTTTAAGGCCAAAAATGGCTTGGTCCTTAAGGGGTTAATGCACCACTCCACTGCTGTAGCTGCATTTACATACATTAATTAGCCTTGGATGAGCAAAAGGCGCGTTCATAAGTCTTGTAGACATTCCCTCTTAGTTTATCCTGCAGTCTCTGGGTCTAATGACCACATGGGTTCCTGTGCGGGTGACCACCCCTTGAACACATGTAATTAGTGTAGAGAAGTGGTCACGGGAAGTTTTATGTGCTGTAGAAGAGACGGCAACAGACAACATAATCATCGAGTTTTGGGATAAAAACAAACATGACATGGGGGGGGGAAATATGCAAGACTGATATTTCCAAAAACATTTGTGATAAGAACAAACAAAAACATGCCCCCACCCCTTAAAGGGGTTGTCCAAATTTAGGGGAAAAGAAAGTCTAATTTTGTTCCAGAAACAAAGCTATTCTTATGAACTGCAATACCGGACACCGCCATGAACAAGGGTGGCGCTGTGTCAGGGGAGAACAAAAAAAGCAAACCCTTTTATTTAATCTCATACACCCTCTTTAATGTGTCATATATTTTATTCAAAATGGATGCTGCTTTCACTAAACCTTTAATCAAAGACAAAAATAAACTTTTTCTACAGTTTATTAACAATATTAAATAAAAGGTTAAAACGTAAACAATAATTTCACAGATTTCTGTGCTCGTAATAAAAGTGTCCCCTGGATGAGAGATGTAAAGCTAGACTGCTCCATCTATGTGCACTGGAAAATTGTCTAATGGCCACCAGTCCTTCCACGACCCGCCCTACAGGAGAAAACGTATATTTCTGCAAGTCAGTGATTGGCACCTCCTAAAACGATGCCGGCTTTTAAGTAGAAAAATGAATTGTGAAAAATAATTGGTTTTGCTATATAAAGAGTTCACAAAGAGAAAAGTCTCCAGGTTACATGTTCAGTCTGTATTAAAAAGAAAAAAAAAAAAATCCTGAGCAAGAGAAACATTTTATAAAAATTTTTTACAAAATTCCATGTGCAAGAGTCTGCAATAAAAAGCAATGTCAAGAATTCATCATAAAGTTGCAGCCGACTGGATACGCTCCGCTGCGTTGCCGCCAAATACGCCTTCCAGAGGAGCCCGTTTTTTCGGGATACTGCGTCCTGTGGCAATGAGGTCGGCGTAACCTCGTTGGTGAGAGAAAGCGTATGCCGATCGTCTGCCAGCTGTGCCACGTCTGATTGTGCTGATCCGCGGCCTCCACTGAGCTTCCTCGGTTTTTAGTTTTTTACGATTCTTCTGAATCTAGAAAAAATAAATATTTATGAAAATTTGGAAAAATGAACAGGTCACTTCTCCAAGAAAATCAACATACTCTTCTCCTGCTGCCGTCATCACTCCAAGTTCCTATTCCATCCACTTCATAAAACTTCCTAATAGCCTAACTTTATAGGTGGACAGGCTGTTAAATGGTGCTGCCCTGTGGTATCTCCAAAGTGTAGCACAATACACTGTCCCTCTGTGGCAGGGGTCAGCATGCCTACTGTTGTGATACTACAATTCCCAGCATGCACATTTGCTGGACTGTTCTTCTAACTCCTATGGAGGCGAAGCAAGCGATTCTGGAAGTTGTAGTTTCCAATCAGCTGGAGTGCTAAGGATTGCCAATCCCTGCTCCATGGTATTGCTGGCCCTGCCTACATCTCCTGGCCCCACCGCCCTACCTACAACATGGGGCCACTTTTAGTTGTTTTTCACAGCCATTTTAAATTTCCAGTCCACTCTGGGTCACTGTATGCAGTAAGGTCAACATAGTCATGATCTCAACGGATACAGAGAATTCTATCCTCATCCATATCATTTCACTCCTTCAAACTCATACAGTCCTTTCTTGATTTCACTCCTTTGACAACATACAGCCCTGTCCCCACTCCCCACTCCTGTCCTCATCATGGCCAGGTCACTACTTCCCACAAAATGAACAATGTCTGTTTCTTCTCATTTTTTTTAAATGTCTACAGAGTATTCTATCCCCGTCTACTTTGCCCTTGCAGCCCTGTACTTACTAATGTAATCAAGACCGATCAGTGCCTCCTGTAAGATCAGTACATTGCCCTTCTGCTGTTGTCACCATTCCCATTCCCTACCCTTACTACCATAATTAGAGAAGAGCGAATTTCAGGTTATGAGGACTCCCCTGCATAATGGAAACGTGACCGATCCGTTTTGCAGCCCATAGACTTCTATTATGACGGAATAAATAACGGAATGCCCCTAAAGGCATTCTGTTATGCATTTCGTCATAGACTTGCGTTATGGTCCGTGGTAACGGAGTCCATAACAAAATTCAGCTTATACCAGTAAACGAAGTGTGAACGAATTATCAAAACATGAAATTTGCTCATCTCTAACCATAATTATATGACTATAGAAGTCACTGCCTCCAGCAAAATCAAAAAACTCCAACCCTGCTGTTTCATCACTCACATTACAATCCTAGCATAATATATCCCATCCAAAGGGTTCCTAGAAAAAGGCACACTACTTACTTTATCACTTTCTGATGGCCGCAGGATCTTGCCCAAGAACCTTAATGCAACAACAGGAAGCAGACATACTGCCACAGTGAGGATGATGGTCAGCCACAGATATGGCTGCCTGAGAGCATTCGGTGCTGCTCCTGTAATGCAAGAGCAAGAGTCCATGAACAGACAGTAAAATAATACAGTACGTCAGGACAAACCAGAATGTAGGTTAATAAAATGTTATCCGTGTTACACTGGGACATCGTTTGGATACAGTGATAGAGGCAGGGCTATGGGGCAGAGTATGGAACTATTTTCCCTTTCTATGACACAATCATAGCTGCTACCTGCAGCCACCACTAGAGGGAGCTCACAAAACACAGATTTATACCAGATGTATACATCCATATGTAGTGAGCTCCCCCTAGTGGTGGCTGCAGGCAGTCAGAATTATGGAATCTGTCAAGTCAGAAACAGGAGGCGCTATGGAAATAATGTGGACAATTACACCCTTCACAAAAACCCAGGCGGTGGGACCACTAGGTGAACCTATTTCTGAGCTGCTTTCCTAGTGTACGTGAGCACAGAGCCCTAGACATGCAAGGATCTCCATATTGCCCATAGGAACATATATTATACAATATGAGAATTCACCTGTGAATATAAATTTGGATGGGAAGAGAACATGGATTCCGGCACTGTGCAAATCGAACATTATTCCAAAGTAGATGGCGATGCTTCCAAATACGGAGAAGGCGTTCACAAAGGTCCAGTATGAGGTGTCCAGACCAATCTGTAATACAGAACATTACTTCGTAACACATTGTTTACACAGACACCCCCCATTTTCGAGCTGGTACGAGCTCAATTTGCTGAGATTGTCTCCAGTCATTGGCATTTCCTTGCACAGCTCTTCCTATAGCGCTCAAACAGTAATACGTAATATTAAAGGCTATGAACACCTTCTGGGGCAGTTTATGACTGCATTTTACTCACAATGGGCTAAAAATCATTTTTTCCAATTGGTCTTTAATTATAATTTTCAGCAGTTCTTGTCATACAGGGTTCAATTTCAGCTTAGGCTACAAAAAAACGCTTCCGTTGCAATAATACAACCGCATGCATCCGTCATGAACAGATCCAGTTGTATTATGTCTTCTATAGCCAAGACGGATCCGTCGTGAACTTCATTGAAAGTCAATGGGGGACGGATCTGTTTTCTATTGTGCCAGATTGTGTCAGAGAAAATGGATCCGTCCCCATTGACTTACATTGTGTGCCAGGACCGATGCGTTTTGCTGTCTGCCTCCAGAGCGGAATGGTGACTGAACGGAGGTAAACTGATGCGTTTTGAGCGGATCCTTTTCCATTCAGAATGCATTAGGGCAAAAGTGATCCGCTTTGGACCGCTTGTGAGAGCCCATGAAGGATCTCACAAACGGTAAGTCAAATACGCAAGTGTGAAAGTAGCCTTAGTTGCAGAGTAACTGCTCATAAACACTCATTATAGCTAAATTCTTATCTAACTTATACGAATATGGTTTGAATGAGTGTTTATGAGCTGTCAGGAGTTCAGAGGTAAGGGCTATACATAGATATCCGAATAGCAACATGACAGTACTAAAGTATTCTGTAGCTGGGCTAAAATTTAAACCTGTAGGACAAAAGCTGCTAAAAAAATGTAATAAAAGACCAGTTGAAAAAATAATTTTTAGCCTAAAAATTAGCAAAACGCAATCATGACTGCATTTTGCCCCAGAAGGTGTGTATATCTTTAATGGTGCCCTCCACCTACCATGTGCCATTTCTAATACTGATGACCTTTGGCCACCGCCTCAGATACCAAGGCCCTGAGATGACCGCTACCTCTGCACCATTTATCCACTGCACTTTCCCAATAGACCTGCCCAAGTTACAGCACCCAATTTCTTTAGTCCACAGCACCATTTTTCTGTAGCACCACACAAAAACAGCACTTTTATAAAAATAAAAAAAATCTTAGCTGCCTGTTAGGGGGCATTCTGTACACAGCAGTTTATGGCATCTATGACCAATCGCCCCCTAGTGGTGTCAATAGGCAGTTAAGATTTTTACTTGTAAGCAACCATTGTATGTCCATTTACAGGGCCGGTTCTAGGTGAAATGGGGCCCTGGGGTGAAAAACAATAAGGCCCGTAGAGCTGAACCCGGACATACCCAGAAGTTCACCCAGGCAGCCCCCCTGACAAGTTCATGCTCCGATGCGCCCCCTTTGCCCTACGCTGAATCGCTTAGGGCAGAGGCATTTTGTGGAGTTCCGGTGACGTACCAGGCTCTCCTTCTGAGCGTTTGCCAGGCGGAGGCTTCCGCCCAGCATTGAGCCCAGTGACGTCTCCGGCACTGATGGGCGGGCCTTAGTGCTGTCCTAGCCTGTAAAAAGGCTAGGGCAGCGCTAAAGCCCGCCCATCAGAGCCGCTGACGTCACCGAACACACTGCTGGGCAGAAGCCTCCGCCCGGCAGTGTGTTATAGTAAATAAAAGGCCCTTGCCCTGCGCAGGGCAAGGAGAGCAACGGAGCATGAACTGCTCCGATGCTCAAGTCGGGGGGGGGGGGGGGGGGCTGCCTGGGTGAAATTATGGGCATGTCCGGGTTCAGCTCTGAAGCCGGACAACCCCTTTAATGCTGTGAAAATCAGTTACTTATGTACCTGGCCAGCGACTGCACATGCCCTTCTGAATTTAACTGCTGTGGCCCGCACTTCACCTGCTAAGCCCCCAGCTCCATAGACAACTGGAGGAGAAGGACACCACATAGGGCCAGCTTTTGGGGCAGTATGTTGTGCGACACTGTATTATTTGGTTCTGCTGGGATGGTATTTTGCACCATGGTATAGTTGACCGCACTTACTTATGTTACCCCTCCTTCTGTTAAATTGGACCTGCCTACAGAATGGGGCCACTTTTAGTTTTTTTTTCAGGGGCCGCTTTAAGTTCCCAGTCCACCCATGGGCAGCCCCCTTTAATAACTCCTTGCCACAGTTCCATGTGAGTATTGTAATACATGCATGCCTGCGTCCCCATGTTAACTGTAAAGCAATCACTTGTGTGGTTCCTCATCAACCATAGCATCAGGGGCTGATCTTCCCAAGCACTATATTTGACAAGACACGGATAGTTATTAAACACATGAGAACCACAGTAACTTTGAGAACAGGACACTTGTCACTAGCAATAGTGTACTTTTCAGCTTGAGGACCTGCATAACTGGAACATGTGACTAAAAGGTCCTGTGCACCTAACAGCATATTAACCAACAATAACACAATCAGTCACTAGGTGGCAGCATTATCCTAGACACAAAGCTTAGTATAAGTGCAACGAATATATATCTTTCAACCATTTATAAACAAGAGAGCCACCGTACACCTTGACATACCTGAAAATTGACAGTGATGATGAGAGCAGTGGCCGTCGTGACAGCAAACGACTGGTAATCGGAGGGAGCTTCACCATCCTGCCCCATGGTTAACAAAAAGGCTCCATAGGGGATGAAGAAGATGATCAGGGAGGTCACGACACCATGGAAGAGGCTAAGGAAGAACTTCTTGTAGTTGAACAGCAGATCCTTTTGGCCGGGGATATACAAACGTGGGAAGCGCAGACTCAGCTTGTCACTGACATCCTGGAATAAGACGTGGAGCTTTAAAACCAGAATATCACACTTCTAGCGTTGGAAGATAAGGGGTTGCCAGATAAGGGGCGCCACTTATCTCGGTGACAAACTACACAATCAGATGAGTTGAGAACCAGCCCTGTCCAATCTGTGTTTCCCTCAATGACAGGTACCAGGGGACGGTCTGACAGTCAAGACAGAGGTCTAAGGCTAGCTTATGTTGGGGGGGGGGGGGGTGAGCTTGAAGACCATACACAGAGGTATAGAGCTAGCTTATGTGGGGGGGTGGGCTTGAAGACCATACACAGAGGTATAGAGCTAGCGTATGTTGGGGGGTGAAGACCATGTACTGAGATCTACTGTGATAATATGGCTTGGGTAAGAAAACTAAGATCAATAAGGTTGGCCACAACAGATCCAGCACTCATTCCTTGCTGCAATGCCAAGATAACATGCACATGCAGCAGAGCCAACAATGTATGTCACTGGGGCGAGTAATTTCAAGCTTGTCTTATCCGATTACATACCCCATTAGCAAATATAGACATCAAGAAACTAAAGACTGCTGTAGAGCATCAACAGACAAACACATTTCCAGTATAACCCCCATCATTTCTCCGATACCAGTACGGTACTACTCCATTAGTATCATCCTACGGTTCTAGCAGGCACCAGTATAAACCATTGTCACCTACCTGATCCAACAGCCCAACAAGGAGAACAGGGAGACTGGTGTACAGGACGTTGTAGAGTGCGATAAACCAATCCTCATATACAGTCTGTAGGAACAGAGACGAGGGGAGTCACATTTTATGTGTGTGATCAAAAGTGAAGAAGGGGTTAATAGATCGATATGAGACATGACGGTTGTGGGTTAATATCCCTGGAGGTCTGTGGTGCTTTAGTGGTTAACATATAAAGTAGACTTCAGCACAATAGGTTTCTGTGCAATTCACTCGCAGTTTATTAAATTAATTCAGAGGCTGTAATTTCATGACATTTCGGCCCAATGGCCTTCTTCAGACTATAGCAAATGGATAACAAATATAAATATAATTAATTCAAGTGGTTAACCATTTATTGAAATTATATTATAATTAATTAAAAGGTTGGGCTGTGCTCCAAATCCCCTTTACTTATCCATAGTGCGACATGACATTCTGTATTCCTGCAGCTGCCACTAGAGGGGGCTGACTACATAGGGATTTTTACAGCTCTAATAGAATGCAATAATAAATCCATATCATATGCAGTGAGCTCCCCCTTCTGGTGGAAGAAGGAATTACAGCCTTTAACTGTTTTTTTTTCCTGAATGTTATTAGGAAATCACCTCTATCAGTATGCCCCTGCAGGGATATATGGGTCCCCATTATTGCTCTGCAAGTCCATCAGCAGAATGCAGACAAGAGAGTTTATGGCATACTATAGGACCTTATCAAAAGCTATAACCTGGAACATATCCATAGGGATTGCGGAAGTAGCAATTGCACCCTAGCCCAGGGAGGTCAAAGGGGTCCTCTACCACATAAGACAAAAATATTAGATATGGCACCTGTTAAGTGGGACCCTGTTAATTATCTTACATCAACTGATCAGCAGTGCAGATACTGGGGCAGGGCTGACCAGGACAGCATGGGCCTTACTGAGATAATGCATACCTAGATTTGTCCAACATATACCAGTGCAAGACCACCAAAATATCAGTTAAAAAAAAAAAAAAATGTTTTAAAAAAAAGTTAAATAGTTTAAAAAATTAACAAGTAAAAAAAAAAAGTTTAAAACCAATTGGAAGTATTACAAAAATAAAAAAATACAATAAACAGCTATTTAAAATTAGCTATGCATAATTTGAAAAGGAAAATATTTGGTATGCTCAAATCGTATAACAACAACAATAATAATAATAATAATAAATAATAATGTTTTAGGTCAGACAATAAAAAAATCTTTGTGGAAATGATCTTTTTTTGCACTTTAACCCAAAACTGTATTTCATGTTTTGGTGTGCTCAAATGTACAGGTACATCTCTTCCTATAAAACACGAGGCCTAATTTTTCAGCATCTACATAAGAAAAAAAAATAAATCAAAATATATATCTAAATAAATATAACATTATATATAAATAAATACCATCCGAGTGTAGAATGCAAAAATACAAAAAAAAGTCTGGCTTTAAAGAATTATGGGGTCATTTATCAAACTAGTGTAAAGGAGAACTGGCTTAGTTGCCCCTAGCAACCAATCAGATTCCGCATTTCCTTTTTCACAGCTTCTTTGGAAAATTAAAGGTGGAATCTGATTCGTTGCTAGGGGCAGCTAAGCCAGTTCTACTTTACACCAGTGTAAACGTGTACATTGGTTGTCAGATCTTTTTACAGTACTGGTGCAGTCTCTTTTCGACTCTACCAGTCCCTAAAGGAGATTTTAGAGGACTATGAAAAAAATTGCTGCTCCATCTCAAAAACAGCGCCACTCCTTTCCACAGGTTGGGTGCGGTATTGCAGCTCAGCCCAATTCATTTCAATGGAATTGAGCTGTAATACCAGACACAAACCAGCAACCATATTTTTCGAATTGTGGACAACCCCTTTAACATGACTAGAATATAGAACATTAGAGAAAACAATAACTTACTTGAGCGGAAAACCCATTGAAGAAGGAGTACCAGAAATGAACCAATGTAAACGCAAAATTCTTGTAGAAGAAAAAGCTTAGGAACTTGCACATGCGGATGTATGACCAGCGGCCATGGACCAAAATGAGTCTCTGGAGGTATCTGAACTGAGCAAAGGAGTAGTCACTGGACATCACGGCCTGCATTCCCTCCTGTCCGCTGATACCAACTCCTATATGGGCAGCTGTGAGACACAAACAGCAGATATGGGTTGTAATGGCTTACTACGCACAGGTCAGTACACAGTCACCTACATACTGTATCCTGACTAGCTTCTCAAGGAACCATTGCAAGCTCAAGCCAAAGCTGGCTCAATGTTCAGTGGCTGCCTGTTATGACAATAGAAAATTATTCAAAAAGATCTAGTGTGACCTCCGCCTCCCCATCAATGAGAACAAATGGTTGGCATAGTCTACTGGTGCCTACAGTCATTAGGCCAATGCAAATCCTAAAAGACGGCGTAAAATTTCTGTTGCCTGCAGCCACCACTAGGGGGAGCTTTCTGCATACAGCACATACTGTACATATGTATGCCTTGGGGCTCGTACTCCTGATTTTTCTAATACCTTAGCCATGTCCCTTGCTGTTTTAGACATTGCCCCTTCCTCCTGAGCATTAATGATTCTGATTATTGTACACATCTTACTTTTAATCATGTTGACATCATTTGCGCCGTCTCCAATAGCCAAGGTGATGGCCTTCTTGTACTTCTTCACCAGATCAACCACCATGGCTTTTTGTTTTGGAGTCACCCTACAGCAGATGACAGAACTGCACTGGCAGGCCAGGTCCACAAAGTTCTTCTGTCTCTGCTCCTTTAAGGCATAGCTCTTCTGTTTCTCTTGCAAATCCTTTTGCTTCTCCTCCGCGGTTCTAGGAAATTTCAGTTTTAGGCGTTTCTTCCTCTTTTTCTTCTTTTCCAGAAGAATTTCATTCTGATCAGGAAAAAGTAATATATTTCATTGTTAAGTCAACATCTAGATAAAAATCACTGTAACCCATGTGGACCTTTTTGAAGACTTTGCTTTGTTGACCTTCAGTTACCATAATATCTTACAGGTCAAGGACTAACAAGGATTCATCTAGGATTTTTTAGATTAGCCGGGCTCCTATCAAGCTATGGTCTCCAATTCCATAGTATTGGATTTTTTGAGTACACTAGCTCAAATTTCCAGCTCACCTTGTCTTGGACAGTTAAAAACCAGTCACTGACATAAGAATGTCCCTCCCCCGCGGTTCTGCTCAACCTCCATAGGCAGGTGTGGGGCTGCTGGGGTATATACCTTGGGTGTTGGGTGAAATGGATAGGCACCAACAAGTCATTTTGCCTTGTGAAGGTTGTTTAGATATTTGGCTAGGGCCTCAAAGTAACATCTTCCAAGTGAAGGAAAATATACATATGGTTTTGTCCATAGGGTTTTGTGGTGACCTAAGTTTGGTTTATCAGAAGCTCTCAGACCTCACCCATTGAGGACAAAGACATATCAAGTGTAGAGAAATGGTTATAAAACTGTGCTCCAATCAAAGATATATGTGCCGTAACACCTGGATATAGGGCCCCTGGAGGCTGAAACCAAACAAGTGGCCTGTATACTTTGGTTTAAAGGGTGTTGGGACCGGTGTAGGGATCCCCTACCAAAAAAAAAAACACCTCTACAAACAAGAACGAGGAGCATTTACAGGAATAACTTTAAGCTCTTGGGCCCCAATGGAAAATCTGTCAGAGCCCCCCACTTACAATGGTCCATTTATAGTGATGGTATATTCTTATGTGGCAGATAATTTGGGTTCACACCAGAGAGGAACAAGTGTCCCAGGTGGGTTGAGGTGTGGAGGCATTAACCAGATGGGAGCCTATAGTAACGTTTGCTGTAGAACTCTATGTATGCCCCTGACTCTATAATGACATACCAGCCAAGAACCCGTTAATATTAGAGAACATTTTTCATCCCCTTGGAAGAAGGGCTCCAGGTCACTGGCACCTGGCCTTGGGATGCCTCCACTCCGGTTCTTCTGATTTTCCATCCTCGTCTGCAGCAGAGCACTGGGGAAAGAAATTCGAAGCAAAGATATGGGCAACGAAATATCATGTAAGTGGACAGGAGGCAGTACAACCTCAAATAAAATACATGGATGTGGGTACAAAGTCACACTGGCTTCTTATTTGCAGAATGAAACAACCAGGTGTCCACCCTAATTCCATAATGCATGGCCTGATTTATATACCGGTAAATAAAATAAATCAGCTGACCAGCTGTTGGAAGGGGACTCGGGTGAACATTGTGGCCTCTTCCTAGGTCAATGATGTCAGATCCATCAGTCACATAGTATTTTCAAGTGAATGGGATTGAGTAGCAATACCAAGAACAGTCACTATAGAATATACGAGCTGTGCTTGGTATAGTATTAAAGCACTTCCCCAAAAAATGTATTAGAAAGGTACATCATATAAACTGTAGTTAAGACAATCTTCCTACTAGTGACTGCATCAGAGTTATAACCTCCCTTCTGATCCTCAGCTGTGTCATGTGACCAGCAGTCTGCCTCTCCAACTGACACAGGACAGAAAGTCAGTTACTTCTCTTTTCATTCCTGTGAGACTGACATTGAAGCTCCCATAGGAATACAGACACACTGGCTTCCTGTCCACACATAAGATGCGGTTTTATTTGGAGAGTCAGAGTGTTGGTCACAGCTGAGGATCAGAAGGGAGGTTATAACTCATAATTACAGTCACTGGTAAAAAGTTTACACCAAGTACCTTTCCAATGGGCCAGAGAATAAAAATGTTTGTGTGAGTGTTTCTTTAAGGCCTCATGCACACGACCGTTTTTTTATGCTGTCCGCAAAAAGGGGTTCCGTTGTTCAGTGATCCGTGTCCGTTTTTGCCTTCCGTTGTGTTTCCGTGTGTCTTCCGTTTTTATTTAGCGGACATGACCCAAAAGATTTTACCAAGAGACAGGCTGACAATGTTTCCCAAGTGCCTGCCAAGGGATCCGCAAAAAAAACGGACACGGAACGCGGATGACACACGGATGGCCATCCGCATTTTTCACGGACAAGAATAGGACAGGTTATATTTTTTTGACGGACTGGAATCACGGACCACGGACGCTGAGGACAAACGGTGCATTTGCCGAGGTTTCCACGGACCCATTGAAAACCAATGGGTCCGCAGAAAATCACGAAAAACGGAGCAACGGACACGGAATCAAACAACGGTCGTGTGCATGAGGCCTAAGAGAGCTGTGGTCCCTTCGATCAACGGGATTGCCTACCGATCTGATACTGATGACCTATCCTGGGGAAGCAACTAACACAAGTGTTTTAATTCACTGCTAATTTTCTGATCTTAGAGGATGGGGAGGGATCTCTAAATCCAGCAATTTCACCTATGCTACCATGTTCATTTATATGGGGATTAGGTAAAAGGAACATAGTGGCGACTGTTTGGTTGGCATAATTTTTGCCTTGAAAAAAATCCATATCACCTGAAAGGTACGTTTTTACCTTCCATCTCCTGGGTAATATATTCTGTATTAAATAAATTTAAAAAAAAAAAGTCATAGAGAATTATATTTTTCAACACTGTCACTTACTTAATGTCCTCTCCGTAGTAAATCTTTGTCTCATCTGTTAAAAGCTCACAGGCGAAGCCAATATTTTCTGCCGTTTCTGGAAGAAAGAGAGAAAAAGAAAAAAAAAACATTATGTGCATAGGTAAATGAAAGAAAAAATAAAATAAGGATGAGCAATTGTGAGCCGAATCAGAGAGATGGTCGCCCGTGCAATACGACATTTGGCCTGTAGTGGCCGCTGCAGAGGAAATTAATCACTGGCCAAGCATTTTCCCGCTAATCAGTAGAGGTCTCTGAAGCCAGAGCTGCTGCAATCAGTCTGATCACTGGGCCAGCTTCAATTAAAAACAGAGCTGTCTTGATGCCGACTGCTTGTCCCACGAGTGTAGGTAGTAGAAATCTTATTATTTTCAACTTGACAGCTTTTTAGCTTTGCTCCATTACTGTGATCATAGACTGCTGCTGCGTTGCAATGTCTGCAGTCTAAAACTCTTCTCCATTGGAGGTTAAATGGGTTGTGCCACCATTAAATGTTATGTTAATATAATTCGGCATGAGAAATTAATGACTTTTGTAATTTATTTTCAGTTACAAAAACGCTCCAGTTGTGACCTATTCTGTATAAACACTATGTACGTCCACCTACTGAGCTGGATAAGCATGGACACACATGTTCAGTTTTATCCTTGAACTGCCACCAGCCATATCGACCATTAGAAGCTGGGACAGTTACAGAGAGAGAGAACTGCAGTAAAAAGGACATGCCCCCCGAGCTCTGATAGGAAGAGAGCGGCAGCAGAAAGAACACACCCCTGAACCGTGATAAGGAGAGCACTGCAGCAAAAAGGACACACTCCTAAGCTGTGATAGGGGTGAGCTGCAGCAGAAAGGACAGGCCATCTAAAAGGACATGCCCCTGAGGTGCCAGCCTGAAATTTTTTTAGAAGAGGAATTGGAGCAGTGAATTGGGAGCTCTTTGGATCCATGTTAAGGGATCGTAATGTAGTGTATGGTATCTGATATTCATCTTTTAGATCGATCAAGGGATAACCCCTGCAAGGTTGTTCTACCCCTTCCCCCATGCTTTTTACTGCAGCTCTGCTTGTTGAAATTACAGCTGTGTATACTGTGTGCACAATGTCAGTAGGAGGCCAGTAGAAAACTGCTGCCCATATATTGAGGAGAATGAGCATCAATAAAGGAGGAGATCTTAAAAATCACATCATTACATATCACTTACCTTTTTTATCCCCAGTGAGAACCCAAATCTTTATGTCTGCTTTGGCAAGTTTAGAGATTGTATATGGTACGCCGTCCTGCAACTTGTCTTCAATGGCGGTGGCTCCCAGGAGCTGCGACAATGTGACAGAAGGTCAGCAGATATAACAGGACAAAACAGCAATACAGAAGGTGTGCATTTCCTGGGTGAACCTACCACTAGGTTAGTCTCTATCTCTTCGTATACTTTATCCAGAGCCTCGTCCCGATCGGTCATGACCACGCTGGCCTCTTGGTACTTTTTATTCCATTTCTCAAACTCTTCGTGGCTGATGTCCTTGTAGCAAAGACACAAGGTCCTAAGAGTCTCATTGGCAAAAACCTGGAGGTAATGACAGTATAAAAATGACATGGTCAGCGCACTGATTTTAAGGCAAACTGTAATTCCGCCCTTGTCCTGCGGTGGAGCTGCAGGGGAATTAAACGCTTCCTGCCAGGTCCACCCCTAGATCAAAACTGATCGCTGGGGGTCAACCTCTGAATGTGAATGTCTCCATTTCCTAAAAAACAGATGTGTTCTTTCTCACTTATCCTCTGGGCTCGACATATACCGACATGAGTGGCGTGAGATGACTGTCTCTGGCTGTGAAACACAACCATGATTTTATGATGCTGTGTCTGGATTTGGTTATGCTATATGTGTCTGTGTGGCCACCTAATGGTTGCGTTGTGAACTTCAGCTGGTCATGGGTTTTGCTAAGATTTTGTGATAATGTTTTAAGTTTGAAATTAGTAATGAAATTAGTAGGGTGCTCCGTAGACGATGGGGGGGCTTCAGTAACTATATAATGCCTAGAGACCGGCATTTAATAAATGAGGCATTATCTTTAAAGGGGTTGTTCCATAGAGACATTTATGCTTATGCCCTATCCACAGGATAGGGAGATAAGTTTCTGATTGCCAGGAGTTGGAGTGCTCGGGCCACTGCCAATCATGGGAACAAGGGCCTGCTTGAATGGAGCAGTGGTCACCCGCATATGCACTGCCTTGGCCAACGGCCGCAGGTGCCCTCCTGAATTCAACTGTATCGTCATCGTCAGTTGAATACTGTGGCGCAAGTGGCAGTATTTTGTGCTGCACTGCGGTATTTGGTTCTGCTGGGGCAGTATAGTGTTAGGCACTATGGTAATGCTGGCTGTGCCCACTTCTGTTGTCTCTGCTTACATATGCTTACTTGTATTGCTCCACCTTATGTCAGTTTGGACCCAACTACAACATGGGGCCACTTTTAGGGTTTTTTCCAGGGCCACTTTAAGTTCCCAGTTCCACCCTGGGACTAACGGAGGTAGACTACATTCACTCCGCTATTTCCAGCAATCCCCTAGACTTGAATGGGGTGGCAGCATGCATGTGTGACCACTGCCCCATTCAAACAGTGGAACACAGAGCCCCAATTCTTGTGATCATTAGGCGCTCCAGCGATAAGGGGTTTTAATAGAACAACCCCTTTAAGAAGGGGAGCTGGACTACGCATGCTGATCGAGAAGATGGGGTAACTTGTAGAGCTGTAGCTAGGTTTTCCTTCACCAAGAGCAAAGGTTAAGTGTATTGCCCTAGCCCTGTACCTAAATGCCCTTGCTAAGTAAAGTAACTTGTTGGTGAACCCTTAGCACCCCGGGTGCATGCTTACTCCAGTTACACTCCTGGGGGACTTAGGAGACATATTGAGGAGTCATCGCTAGTTTAGACCTCTCTGCTCCTCATTAGGGTTGAGCAAACTTGTATTTTAAGTTCGGCGTCCAAAGTTCGGGTTATCTTAGAATCCCGTTATGGATTCGCTACCACGGACCATAACGGAATTTGGAATCCAAGTTTGCGCAACCGTCTTTCACTGCTCTACTTCCTCCTTCTCCTCCACACAGAGCACAGGAGCTCCGCCCCTCATGTCACATGATCATTATACCAGGCCACCTCTTATCCAATCCAGTACTGAGCCACGCCCCCTGCACTGATCACATGACGGTGATGTCACCCCAGGTCCTTAGTGTCCAAGGTTCGGGTTCATCGAAGAATCCCCTGATGGATTCAAAATTCCATTATGGTCCGTGGTAGCGGAATCCATAACGGGATGCTTGGATAACCCCAACCCGAACTTTGGACGCCGAACTGAAAATACAAGTTCGCTCAACCCTACTCCTGAAGTCTCCTGAAGTCTCAATGTGGTGCACATTGGATTGGATTTGGGCATGCTGCTGCAACATGAGCGTGGTGGGCATGGAAATGTGATCTCTTGCTGGTGCACCAGTGCAGTTACTGTGACACTCTGCAACTTTAGGATAAGGGTAGGTGGTCCTTTAGTTAATCTGATTCTCACGTGCAGACGTCTTCTATCTCTATATCCGGCATATTATGTAATACTGACACGCAGAACTCACATCCAGAGCCTCCTGGGTGGCGTCCTTAATGGGGTTGTCTGGATGTAGACGCTCATATATAACCGTGTCTGCCCCTTTACAGTACAGTCTGATTTTTCCACTTGGCTCCCGCACTATGAGAAAAAAAAAAAAAAAAGTGATCCACGTTATAGCGATTCATAATTGTAAATATAATAAAAATATAAAAAATGGCTGGAACCCACAAAATCACTCATTGTAGCTCAAATTTCTTCATTTACAGCCAACGAGAGATGCAACATGAGTTTTGGAAACCTTTGTATCTGGATATTTACGTTAAACATCACTGAATGTGGCTGAATTGCAATACCAGATGCAACCATGGATGAGGGTGGTGCTGTTTCCTGGGGAGGCCTGATGCTTTCTAATTTCTTACTACCCCTTTAAGAGTAGCTGTATATGATTTGACTTGAATGTGTAGGCATGGTACTTTGTTGGAAGGAGCTTTTAACATGCTTGAAAAAAGGGGCAGCAGAGATTATTGGTAAATAGTTTTTTGTATATAACGATAAGGTTAATGTCCATCCTTTTCATCTTAAAAAGATCCACAATTCTGCACAGGTCAGTTTCTTAATATATCTTTATAGAAATTTGAGCTCCATTTTTCCATAGCCCAACAGCTAAATGATTCCATTCTCCCTGCGCAGCCACCACTAGGGGGAGCTCATGAGCTAACTGAATACTGTGTTATTATTTCAACAGTATGCATGAAGCTCCCTCTGGTGGTTGCTGAAGGCATATACCTTATCCATCTACTTTCCTTTGAAATGAATGGGCACATGTGTAAACAAAAGCTTACCTATAACAGACATACGCTTTCGGTCACTGTTGAAATCCAGAATGCCAAGAACTTCATAGGTGACTTCGCTCTCCAGTTCACTGATGGTGATAGTACTCTGGGTTCTGGACAGAAACACAAAGCCGAAATTCCTGGCGGCAGTTACCAACGCCCCTTCATCCGGAGATGCCGCCTGGTAGGTTATTTCACCACCTAGAACCAAGATGGAAGAGCTCAAGGCACCTGGGAAAAAGTCATTAGCCGTATCCGCCATAAACGGAGAGCTAAACGTACCGTCCGTCTTCTCCACCATTACTGTATGGCACAAGGCAAGAAGCTTGAAAAACAGGCGAACGTCGGGATCTTTTCCTGACCGGATTTGGTCAATCAGATAATGGTCGCCAAATGTAAACTTTGGGTCTGCCAAAGGATTCCAGCCAAAATCTACCTGCTGCAGGTCAGAGAGGGTAACCAATTCATTCACAGGCTATAGCAATGTGTAAATCATGACCTACAAGGCCCCCCGCAAGCAACCGTATCCGTTTGGCGGTCTCCAAATCGCAGATCCGCAAAGTACGGATGCAGTCCATGTGCATCCCGCACTTTTCGCGGGTCCCGTTGCAAAACGGACAAGAATGGGACATGTCCTATAATTTGCGGCATAGCCACACAGATGTGGACAGCAGACAGATAACATCCGTGTGCTGTTCACCTTTTTTGAGGCACATGCGATCTACAAAAAAAAAAAAAAATGCGGATTGGATGCGGACCAAAAATACGGTCGTGTGCATGAGGACTAAACGTGTGATTATTTTTGTAAGAATTGATCCAATGTATGCAAATCAAAAAAATGAAACAGTGTGTCCCACAGCATCTATGCAGACTTACATGTTTCCATGGCTACAGACTACAAACAAACCCTGTGTGTAGTCTGATCCTGCAGTCGTGTTACTCCACTCCCTCTGAGCCCTCTTCTTGCTAATCTATAGGCCAGGGGTGCCCAACCTACGACCCTCCAGCTGTTGAAAAACTACAATTCCCAGCATGCCCTAATAGCTGTAGCCTGTCAAGCATGCTGGAAGTTGTCGTTTTGCAACAGCTGGAGGGCCACAGGTTAGGCATCCCTGCTATAGACAGTTAAAGAAAGGAAAAGGAAGATGGGAAGACTTGACTGCAGAATCAGACTACGCAGAATTTCTTTGTAGTCTGTAACCATGGAGACGCATTACTTTTTATACAGAACAGGTTTTTTTGTGTTTAGACAAATAAGTGGATACATCCTTTGTATCCAGAGTACATTGTCCTTGACAAACAACTTATTAATAGGACCTACATCCTGGTTATTACCAGTTTTAGATACTTTCTAAAAACCCTTTCAAACTCCCAAAAACTGCACTGAAGACCCACCCCTGCGCAGCAATCTGCAGAGCCAACATTGGAGACATGGATTCTTTCTTCTACAAACAGCACCACACCTGTCCGCAGGTTATGTGCGGTATTGCAGTGCCACCCTATTCACTTTGATGGAACAGAGCTGCAATACCGATCTCAACACACAGAAAAATGTGGCCCTGTTTTTTAAAATAAAGCAGCCACATATTTCTTATCCCAGACAAACCCTTTAATACAATCCTGCTATCAGCTGGGGAGAGGCTGACTGCTATGATTTTCAATAAAACAACTTACACGAATTCCAGAGAAATCTTTTTTTTCAGCAGACATTCGGGATGACTTACCTCACTATAAGTAGACTTGTTTCCCGCTCCCTGTCTTTGTTCACCTAGAACCAAACACACATTGTTAATTCTCTAATCTCTCTCTGGTCTAACAGGAGGAGCCACAGAGAAAGGAGGAGAGAGCAGGAGCTGTGCCTGCCCATGAAGCCTGGGTGACTGTGAGACTAAAAGACACAGCCACTAAACATGGCTGCTGTATCTTTATTCCTTCTAATAAGAGGTTAGGAGCTTAAAGTGGAACTGTCATGTTTTCATCAATTTTATCCCATGTTACTGCTGCTGCAGCATTATGCATAAAGCAATCTTTAGTTTATTCACATACCACTGTTTTCCTTAAGTTTTCCCCTTAGTTACGGCTGTTTTAACCCCTACAATATGAGGATCTTCCCAAGATGGCTCCTCTACCAGTTCTCTGAAGCCAAAACTGCCTTGCCTCACTTCTCATACACACTTGCTGTAGCCAGCAGCTTCCTGCCAGCCAATCAGATTGGATTACCGAGAGACACGCCTCCTCACTCTGAAGCCCAATGCAGGCATGCAGTGTGGAGGACCGCCCCTCTGTCTTCTGTTTACACTAACGCTGGGTTCAGACCTGAGCGTGTCTGAGACGCACGTTTTCCACGCGTTTGTCGTGCGTTTTTGGCAATAGTAAACGCGCGTTTTACGCACGTTTGTGTGATTGACTGCAGTGTTGTCCAATGACCAAATATCCCTGTCTATATGAAGTTTGGCCAATCAGAGCTGGGGTTTGGCCTTTCCAGCATGTTGCAAATTCATAAACGCGCGTTTCAGTGTCAAAAACGCACAAAATACAAGCGTTGCGCGTTCCCATTGAAGTCTATGGGCCAAAACGCGCGACAAAAGCCCCAAAAAAAGCTCAAGTACTTGTTTATGCGTCGGGCGTTTTCAAGTGCATTCGAACGAGCTGTAAAACGCGAAAATATGAACCAGTCTTATAGGGAAGCATTGGTTTGCATCGGTTATGCGTTTTACAGCGTGTTCGAACGCGCTGTAAAACGCGCAAGTGTGAACTGAAGGTAAAGGGAAGACAGACAAGCCCTAGCTCTAATAAACTGGCAAATAATAATAATAAAAAAAACTGTTACACTTTAAAGGGGCTGTTCCCCTTAAACATATTCTGCATTTTTCAAACCAGCACCTGGATCTGAATACTTCTGTAAATGCATGGAATTAAAAATTTAGCATAGCCACTGAGTTATTCAATAAAATGTATCTGTATAGCGCCACCTGCTGTTTGTTCTTTCCTTTCTTGTCCAACTAAGGTGGTTGCACGTGGCCAGCTTAAATTTTCAACTGCCACCAGCTGCATGTACCGTTAGGCTACTTTTACACTTGCCATAGCTTTTTCCAGAAGGCTGTTCTGGCGGGGGAACTGCCTGCCGGATCCGTGCTACTGCAAGTCCGCCATGCTGGCGGAAGTCCGCTCAGGCCCCATTCACTATAATAAGGGCAGGCCGGAGGTCCGGACACAGTATGGCAAACATGCCGAGAGGCGGCCGGACAAAAACCGCAGCGTGTTATAGTGCTGTTCCGGCTGCCTCTCGGCATGTTTGCCGTGCTGTGGCCGGCCCTCCGTCTCGCCCCCATTATAGTAAATGGAGCCCGAGCGGACTTCCGCCAGCATGGTGGACTTGCAGTAGCATGGATCTGGCAGGCTGTTCCCCCGCCGGAACAGCCTGCCGGAGAAGGCTGCCGCTAGTGTGAAAGTAGCTTTAGACTCATTGTCATGTAGTAAAGGATATCGGATTTCAATTTTTTGCATGAAATATTGCAAAAGTGGCGATGATAGGACAGAAGCAGGACCTAAATGTACATTCATTCATAACGTGAAGAGAATATCAGATGACAATTATATGTGGAGGTTCTAATTTGGAGATTTTCATGTTTTTGCTGATTTTAAAAAACTAGAGCTGCAGTGATTGTAGGAACGCACCGTAGGTTTCCTCATTGATCGTGCATTTCTTGAAGGTCATGATATTCTGGGTTAACGTCCCAGTTTTGTCGGAGAAGATATACTGGATTTGTCCCAGTTGCTCATTCAGGGTCGTCGTTCTGGCTTTGGCTGGGGTATCCTTATCATAATGGTACATTTGCAGATCCCAGTTTATAAAGTAACTCTGGCCCAAACGAATCACTTCCACACTAGAAAAGTAAAAGAAGAACATCAACTTCTGAAAAATCAGCCCAAATATTTCATAAAGATGTTGCCAATGTTCTTACTCCTGAGGATAGACCATCAATATCTGTTCAGCTGGGGTCTGGCACCCCATATCCCTGTGATCAGACGTTTCGGGGTAGCTCTGGTGGCGGATGTCGTGTTGGAGCTACACAGCGCTATCCATTGTGTAATAAATATAATAAAAAATATTTTGAACCTAAAATAAAATATATCTATCTATCTATCTACACACACATACATATATAAAGAAGAACATATGTATGTATGTATGTATGCATGTATGTTCCGCAAACACTCAATAACGCAACCATCGATTTCAACGAAATCTTTGGGGGGAAGAGGGGGGGGGGTTGGGGAGTTCACAGCTCTCTAGGACATACTGTTCCTGAGATATTCCCAAAAAATTACCCGCATTAGCCAATACAAGCCTGCAAGTCTTTCTCTTCATATCCCAACTGCCATACACATGGTCACATGTCCCTTATAAATAAGCCAATAGAAGCTCGCAGGCCCTTAGTCTCCACACACACACACAGGTTTCCATAACAACCCAGCCATTTTTCTTCACTGCTGTAGGTCAGCTTTAGGCTAGGGCTGCACGACACATAGGGCACAACTACACTGCTACATGCATCCATGGATGGATTTTTTGCGACTGTCGTGTCGCAGTCGCAGCATGTCGCAGCGTGACACCATAGCCTATCATTATAAAAATTGTTGCGCGACATTGGTACGACAAAATGTTGCGCGACTCATGTCCTCATGTAGCCCTAGCCTTAAAGGGGCAGGGCACTGTGGAGTTCACTGTTAAGGGGGCAGGGGCCACTATTGAAAGGGCAGCTGCTGTGGATGTCACTGTTAAAGGGGTGTTCGCTGTGCATGTCACTGTTAAGGGAACTGGGTACTGTGGAGGTCACTGTTAAAGGGAAGAGTGCTGTGGAGGTCTCTGTTAAGGAGGCAGGGAACAGTGGAGGACACAGATAAGGGGACGGTCCCCTATGGAGTTCATTGTTAAGCGGCGGGGTGTTGAAGAGTTCACTGTTAAGCGGGCGGGCCCCTGAGGAGGTCACCGGGTCTTTCTGCTTGTAACAAAACAATATTTCACAAAGTTATAGGGGGGGGTTTGTGGATGACACAGTGTTATGGGGGGGAAATCTGCTGATGACTTATCTTATGTCACATAAACTCCTCTCATCATTAAGATTGCATCCAGGCCCTGCAGTACATGGGTTCATCCCTATGGATGAGGGGGGTTATAGTCATATTTAACACATTTAATTTTTAGGCAGGCCTCTAAGCTGTCACTCGCCCAGGGATTTTAGATGACAGTCTAGGGGTAAGCACAGGTTAATGGTGGACAACTAAAACTCCTTTACTTCCTTCTAACAGCGGAGCTCTGAAGCAGCCAAACAGTTCTCCTGGTAGGGCGGGAGGGAGTAAGCTGACTGGTGGAGACGGCAGGGGTAGCAGTTCCCTCCGGCGCTCACCACCAATCAGCGGTACATGCCGGCGGCAGTTCAGGGAAGAAGGGCTCTCCTCCTCTTCCGCTATGGAGTGGATTCGGCCGGCAGCTGTGCGGTATCGAAGCATTCAGCTTAACTGCCGCCGCCGCTCACCCCACACTTCAGTTGCAGACTTAGGATCACTCCTGCGATCCTGCAACAGCAAGCTTGATTTGGGGGCAATAAAAATGCGTCTTATCAAGCAAAAAATACTGTCATTTTTTTTATTTATTTTTTTAGAAACTTAAGGTAAGGAAGTACAAATAAAACATTACTATATGACTTTTATAACGTAATTAGTGGTGGTCCAAAAACTGGGACACCAATGACATGAACTGAAAAGTCAAAAAGTCATTGGGATACCCACAGGCCCTGCCCTATGGTTTGATGACAGGGCACGACTGAAGCCCTTGCTAAAGGGGGTGCCTCAGAGGTCCTGCCACGTTGTGACTATTTTTTATGACAGTATCATGTAGACATTTTATGACATGTAATATTTATTTGCAGTGTGGTTACGTGGTACTGTACAATAAGATTTACCATGTGAGGCACTACGTATTGGGTTTGTAGTGTGTGGTGGCATTGTATAGCAACTTATCTGGCCAACCTCTGGTGGAGTCATTTGGCCACCATATTGTACAGCGATGTTTGGTATTGCGCATGTACAGAAGGTACAGTGGCTTTCGGGGCCTCTGTATGGAGGCCACGGAGGTCATGACTAGTTCTAGGATCCAGCAAGGCTGGGGTCCTGTCTGGGTCACATATTCCAGTTAAAACCTAGACTCCATATTCGTCACTCCTTCCTCGGGAGGGATGTGTTAGCTCCTACCTTCAGTGGTAGTTCTTCAGCACAAGGTGCATTGCAGTTTTGGTCTTTCAAGGTGACAAGCCCTACCACCTTCCCCATATTTTTATCCATTGTTTTACGTTTTCAAATTCTCATTTTGTTATAAAAATAAATAAACAAAATGAATAAATAATTACGAATGCAAAAAAAAAAAAATATACGGATACTATTTCTGCATTGTAATGTTTTGTCACCGCTTTAATTCGGCAGGGTTGTGAGGCCAAAACTTATGGAATTTGGGGAGTTAATATTGAGACGTGGTACCCCACGGGTTCATCTCTCGGATGGAGACTCTTGGAAGTCGGGTTATAATATCGTGCGGCAGGCATATCGTTTTCAGAGTTATGGGTTATTATTCAATAAAGCTGCGGCCAGTGGAAATCCCACACGGAGTGTCCGAATGTTCTTTTGGTTGCGCCACAGCTTTGGTAGAATCCGTAAAGTCTAATAAGTATTGTGTTTTGCTATCGCCTGTATGTGATGCACCCAATTCGGCGGTCATGCCTCTGGTACCATTTGAAAGCTGCCATTTGAGGACGGTGTGAAGCCAGATTACGCCTTAATTACACGTATTCTGCTGCAGGTGAGGACATTAGGCAAGATCCTATGACTATTCAGTGGTCTCGAGACAAGAGCGGAGCTGGGACAACAGCAATTCATTGTCAGTAAATAAAAGGAGAGATTAGGACAATAGGGGGAACAGAACAGGTGTTCAAATCCTGGGGCCTCGTGTGAACAAAATGTGAACATTTAAAAAAATAAAAAAAAGCATATGTTCTTTAAAGGGATCCTGTTACCAGGAAATTCTCTGATAAACAAAGCACAGGGTGGGAATTATCAAACTGGTGTAAAGTAGAACTGGCTTAGTTGCCCATAGCAACCAATCAGATTCCCCTTTTCATTTTTCACAGCTACTTTGGGAAATGAAAGGTGAAATCTGATTGGTTGCTATGGGCAACTAAGCCAGTTCTACTTTACACCAGTTCGATAAATCTCCCCTACATTGCCTTGTAGGGCTAGCTCAGCTGAATATAATGATACCTTTCACTTAGTGACTGGTTGTTTCATTCTGGGGAAAAAAAACTTATTTTATAATCCATATGCAAATGAGCAGTTAGGTGCACAGAGGGCGGCCCCAAACCACTTTGTGCACCCTTTCCCCTCCTCTTCTTGGTTGACTGGCTCAGATTCCTGCATTGTCATCTTGTCTAGTCCTGTCAATCAAGGAGCAGGAGGGGCTGGCAGTGGCAGCAGGAGGAGCAAGGGTGCACAGAGGTGCAAGGGCCCACCCAGGGTGCACTTAACTGCTCATTTGATTATAGATTATTAAAATTTATTCTCCAAAATGAAAGATTGCGAAGTGAAAGGTATTATTACATTCAGTCCTACAAGGCACTGTGCCTGGTTTATTAGTGAATTTCCAGGTGACACGACCCGTGTCCTGAATGATTTTGGCGGGTGATCACACGCGTGCACTGCCACTCCATTCATCTCTATAGGACTGACGAACATAGAAGAGTACAGTCACATAGAGAATGAATGGAGTGGCAGTGCATCTGTTAGACCAGCCGCTCCATTCTTTTCTCTCTCGCCTATGACAGCACCCCTGGAGAGACCGCCTCCTCCCGGACAGGAAACAGAAGTTAGAACGCCTTTAAAAGAGGGAACCTCCCTCTCTTCCACCAGTTCTGTTTCCTGTCCTAGGAGACAGGGGTATTTGAAACGCCAACAAAGAGCTGCGGGAGCCCCGGCTTTTATGCAGTGGAAGGGCCACCCGAGCGGCATAAGACTCCATGAGGGAGCCGCTGCTAAGTCTGGGCAACAGAGCTCTGTACACCCCCCCCCCCTAATTACCTGGTAGTGCGGGATCCTGAGTGCGGCGGCGGCCAGCTGAAAGCGCACCGCCGTGTCTCGGCTACTATATTACTTCCGGGTCCGGCGTGCTGACTGCAGGAGCCGGAAGGGGGGGCGGAGCCTGTAAAGTGCGCGAATATTTAAACCCAGCCAGCTTACTGCTCAGCGTGGAAGAGCTGGCAGTTTACCCTACTCGGCTGCAGTGCAGTGATGGAGCAGGGGCAGCGCACAGAAACCACTGAGACCACCAATGAAACTCCGGTATGGTGGGGTAAGAGGGGTGAATCCCCATGATTTTTTTTTACCTGCATATCCTTATGGGGCTATTTATGTTTATGGCCTAGGTTACTAAAGAGTCCTCCAGGAAGGCCTCCAGGGTAAAGGAGAAAAATTGTCCAGGATGTAGAAAGAAGCTACCCTCTGGCTGGGTGAAACCCATGTGCCAGGAGTGTGTTAACAAGTTGATGGAAGAAGAGGCCCCGTCCCTCATGACCAGTATAAAAAATCTGATTAAGGAGGAGGTCCGTGATTCTATTAGCGGCCTTATGCAGAGTCATCCCAGTACTTCTACGGTGGTTTCCCGGGAATCTCCTTCGGTTGACAGTGATGTATTGTCAGGTTTGGAGGAGGAAGGGGAGTGTGATTCTTCTTCATCTGATGATGAAGCGGTCGGTAGACCATTATTTCAGACTGAGAATACAAGCGCCCTGGTCAAAATGGTCAGAAATACAATGGGGCTAGATGAAGATAAACCGCAACATTCTGTACGAGACTCTATGTTTCAGGGTCTGGGACCTAAAAAGAGAAGAGTTTTTTCGTACATGAGAACATTCAGGCACTCATTTCCAGGGAATGGAAAAAACCCGACAAAAAATTCTTTGTGCCTTCCTCCGTGAAAAGGAAGTATCCATTCGATGAAAAGACTTCCGCCACCTGGGATAGGGCCCCTAAATTAGATGCCCCAATAGCTAAGATGTCTAGAAAGAATTCCCTGCCCTTTGAGGATATGGGGTCCCTCAAAGACCCTATGGATAAAAGGGCGGATGTGTATCTTAAGAAGAATTGGGAAGCTTCCGCCGCAGCATTTAAACCTACCATTGCGGCTACTTCTGTGGCGAGATCTTTAAAGATATGGTTAGGAGAACTAGAATCCCAGATTAAAGGCGGCACTCCTAGAGAACAGTTGTTAACTGCCTTCCCGTCTATGTATGGTGCCCTAGATTTTTTGGCTGATGCCTCGGCTGATGCACTCGGCTTTTCTGCCAGGGCCTCTGCCTTAGCCAACTCTGCCCAGCGGGCTATTTGGCTAAAGAATTGGAAAGGTGATTCCTCTTCCAAGGCCAAGCTTTGCGGTATCCCGTGTCAGGGAGAATTTCTCTTTGGTCCCGTACTTGACGACCTCCTGGAGAAGGCCTCAGATAAAAGGAAGGGGTTTCCCTCAGCTGGGGATGTCCCCACAAGATCTTTTCGCCCCAGATTTAAAAAACAGGGGTTCAAAAGGAAAGATAGTTCTAGGCAGTTTAATTATCCCGCTAAGAAAAATAAGGGATTTCTTTTTTCCGGGGGGGACTCTTCTAAAAACAGTCCCAATGACGCCAGGACTCCTGTCGGGGTCGCCTGTCACTATTTTCCGATCAGTGGCAGGAGATCTCCAACAGTGCCTGGATAAAATCAACTATAAAAGACGGCCTAAGACTAAATTTCAAAAAGATTCCAGCAGGAAGGTTGATGGTCACGGATTATCGTTCGGGCCCAATAAAAATGTCCGCCCTAACCTCAGAGGTGTTTTCCCTGCTAGAGAAGAAAGTTTTGATAAGAGTCCCAGATCAAGAGATCGCAGAAGGTTTTTATTCCCCTCTGTTCCTGGTGAAAAAACCAAATGGCTCTTTCCGTACAATAATAAACCTGAAGTGCTTAAACCAGTTTCTTGTGTACGAGAGATTTCGTATGGAGTCCATCAGGTCCACAGTGTGCAACCTGTCTCTGAACTGTTACATGGCCACTGTGGACCTGAGGGATGCATATTACCACGTCCCGATTCACCCAAAGCATCAGAAATTCTTGAGGGTAGCTGTTCACACGGGCCAGGAGATTCTTCATCTGCAGTATCAGGCCCTCCCCTTCGGCCTTTCCCAAGCCCCAAGAATATTCACAAAGATAGTCTCAGAGATGATGGCACACATAAGAGAAAAGGATGTTGTTATAGTGCCCTACCTGGACGATTTCCTTCTAATCTCAAATTCCTTCCTAACACTTCTGGATCACATTTGCTGGGTAAGGGAAGTTTTGGAGAAATTAGGTTGGGAAATAAACCTGGAAAAATCCAACCTAGAACCAAATCAAAAATGCGAATTCCTGGGTATAGTTCTGGACTCTACAGCACAGAAATGCCTGCTTCCCCCAGGAAGATAGGCCAGGTTGTAGCCAGAGTCAATCACCTACTAGAATACCCTGTGTTGTCTGTCCGGGAGGCCATGTCAGTCCTAGGCCTCTTGAACTCCACAATCCCGGCCGTGGAATGGGCTCAGTACCACTCCAGAGTCCTTCAGCTTCAAATTTTGCAAGAGTGGGACAGATCCCCTTTTCTCTAGAGATGAGGATGACTTTGTCCCCTCAGACCCTGAACTCCCTTACTTGGTGGACAAACCAGAACCATCTGTTGAAAGGGGTGCCCTGGCACAGGAGGTCCACAATTTCCTGACAACAGATGCAAGTCCTACGGGATGGGGGCCCACTTGTCTTCCCTTCTATTTCAGGGGCGATGGGACTACCAGACAAGACAACAATCCCAGAATTACAAAGAACTGCTTTCTGTGAAGCTAGCCTTAGAACAGAGTCTGCCGAATATCAAGGGCAAGGATGTCAAGGTTTACTCAGACAACACCACTGCGGTAGCTTACATCAACAGACAGGGGGTACGAGGGCTCCTGCCTTGATGCTCCTCTCTCATCAGATCTTCAGCCTAGCAGAGACTTATCTGGCCTCTATCTCAGCGGTACACCTGAAGGGTTCAGAGAATGTAAAGGCCGATTTTCTAAGCCGTCATCATCTGAGGCAGGGAGTGGTCCTTGAACCAGGCCATCTTCAACAGGATCACAGAAATGTGGGGAAAGCCAGAGATAGACCTATTTGCCACAAAAGCAAACAGAAAAGTGGAATCTTTCTATTCCCTGTCACCAAGAGAAAACCCAACTGCAGTGGATGCCTTGTCACAACCTTGGGAAGAAAACCTTCTTTATGCCTTTCCCCCATTAAAAATACTTCCGAGAGTCTTAGGGAAGATCAGACGGGAACAAGCCACAGTTATATTGATAGCCCCCTTCTGGCCAAGGAGAGTCTGGTTCTCCTGGCTCCGGAAGTTGTCGATTACGACCCCGTGGTTACTTCCGGAATCAGGAGATCTCCTGTCGCAGGGTCCAGTTCTGCATCCAGACCCTCAGAACCTCCATATTTGAGAGTCCTGGAAGACCGAGTGGTTATATCCCCTGACCCTTCCTTCCTACCTAAGGTTTCTTCTAGTTTTCACCGATCTCAGGAGATAGTACTCCCTTCTTTCTTTCCCTCTCCAGAGAATAGTGAAGAAGAAAGATTGCACTGTTTAGATGTTCGCAGATGCATTCTCAGATATTTGGAGGTTTCCCGTTCCTGGAGAAAGTCTTCTCGTCTTCTGGTGCTATTCTCAGGGGTTAGGAAGGGTTACCCTGCATCACCCCAGACCATTGCTAGATGGATTACTCAGACCATTTCTCTAGCCTACTCTTCTTCGGGTCTATCTCCCCCCTCTGGTTTTGGGGCCCACTCTACCAGGGCAGTCTCCACCACATGGGCTGAAAGGGCTTCGGTCTCTATTGAGCAGATTTGTAGGGCAGCTACGTGGAGTTCTCCACATACTTTTTTCAGACATTATAGATTACTGATCCCTTCTAATGAAGGGCTTTCCTTTGGACAGAGTGTCTTAAAATCTGTAGTCCCACCCTAGGAGAATCCTTGCCTAGTCTCCAGGGGTGCTGTCATAGGCGAGAGAGAAAATATAGATTACACTTACCGGTAATCGTTTTTCTTTGAGCCTATGACAGCACCCGATTATTTCCCATCCCTTAAAAAAAAAAAAAAAAAAAAAAAAGGAAGAAAAAAAGGGGAAAAATATATATTAAAAAAAAATAATAATAATTTTCTGAAAAGAGGACGTTTATACAGATATATTGTTTAAGTTTTTTGTCTCATAGTTCTTGAAAAGGACTGGTGGAAGAGAGGGAGGTTCCCTCTTTTAAAGGCGTTCTAACTTCTGTTTCCTGTCCGGGAGGAGGCGGTCTCTCCAGGGGTGCTGTCATAGGCTCAAAGAAAAACGATTACCGGTAAGTGTAATCTATATTTTCACAGTATGGGGCCCCCATTCTAATGACTTGTGGAGGTCCCAGCGGTTGGGCCCCTCAGATACAATAGATATCCCCTTATCTTGAGGATGGGGTAAAACTTCTAACCAGAATACCTCTATAAGACTTGATATCTTACCTCACATAAAGAGAAATGGGTACCATGGTATTCAGAACAATGATGTAACCCCAAAACGCCAGGAAGCCTCGATAAGAAGGGGTGTAATCATTCCCATCATAAAGATACCACGACACATTAGCTTGACCCAGCTTTGCATCCCAAAACGTCTGTCCGATAGCAAGGCCGGCCGATACCAGGATCAGGAGAACAAATATCTAAGGGGAAAAATTGTCAGATTAAGTAATGGATTTACAGCTTTCGACAGTTGCGCCAGAGCGTGTGAAGATGCCATAATTATGCATGTAATGATTATCACCACTAGAGGGAGCTCACGGACCATGTATTCAGTAGTTTTCAGCTAGCTCCCCCTACTGGTGCCTAATAACAGTCCCAATTTTACCATTTAACACTATAGCTGATTGATGAGAAGCAGAAGAATTGGAGCCCTGTGACAGAGCTCCAACCCTGATAGAGACATTAACCAGCACACATAAGTAAAAAAGAGACTTTGCATAACATTTCTGGACCCCGATGCAAAATGTACTGTGGCCCAAGTCCAAACCGTCGTGCCACATGGTGGAAAGGTCTTTGTTACCCCAGGTAACCAAAACTAAGGTATGACGGCAACCTCCTCAATGACTCAGTCTATAGGAGGAGTCCATAGTAAATGGGCTGCTCCCATAGACATGAATACTGCAGTTACGAGCCCAGTCCACTACACAATGGTTGGCGCTGTGTAGTCTTGGTGCTGGAGCAACAAGGTGACAGCTGATCAGCGGGGATATGGGGTGTTGGACCCCCACTGGTTTGATATTGAAGACCAATCTTGAGGAAAACCCATCAATATCAAAATTCTATACAACCCCTTTAAGAGAGCATGCACAAGAAAGTTTTTTTTGCTGTATCTGTTCGGTTTTTTTCTGCGGCCCATACGTGGAACCAGTCACATGGGGACACAAATAAAAAAAAAAAAAAAACACACAAATGACTTTGTGTGCGTTCTATATGTCTACATGACCATTCCGCAAAAGAAAGAAGAGATTTTTGTGCTTAACCTGAGCAAAGCAAAAAGCCTACACTTAGCTATTTACATGAGCATAAAAACCCAAAACAATTTATTTAACAGGTAACAAATAAAAATGAAACAAAAAAATACTGAAAACCATGCAGCAAGAAAAAAATAAAATAAAAAAAATAAAGGATGAATTAACCAATTCAGTTGCCGGTATACGTGTTCCTAAACAACGCTGAAAACACAATTTCTCACATGAAAAAAAATGCCACTTTCCAAAAAAACACAACACAACTGCTGAAAAAGTGCGGGCCCAAACAGGATCGATCGTTGATGGGTTAAACTTACTGTGTAGACCATGTAATTCATCAGATAATCAATTTTTGTTCTCTTCAATCTGGTTTTCCCACTGTTCCTCATAATTTTTGTGTCGGCGCCTAAAAAATTAAAAAAAAAAAAAAGTTAAAAAAGACAAAAATTATTAAAATATATTCTTCTATCATAACCGCCAAGACGGATATTCTGGTAATCAGAAAGACCTTGTGGGTGGGCATTTTACCTGCAAACAGTACGAGGCCGTGGCAGTACGTGGTGTTGCGGATGACGCAGCCCCTGAGGAGGATTTTATCTGCGTCCAGAGGGTAAGTCATTCCTCTCCAGCACAGCGTCCCAACAAACTTGTCCAAGCGATTATTGGGCTCCTCACATGTAACGAACCCTGGAAAAGATGACAATGACAAATGGATCATGGCAGAAAGCTGGACAGGCAGGATGGAGGAAAGCCCACCAACACCAGCATGTGCCGGACATGTCAGAGGCGAGATCAGTGAGATCCCCAGCCCACCTGAGCCCTATAGCAGCCACATATACAAAAAGGTAACTGGACACGCGTGTGGCTCTCACCACTGAAGGTTTAGCATTATGGTGTATATATAGATAGAACTGGTGTATGTGCCCCTTTTAATCTGGCCCTGGGAGGGCAATCGGCCCAGGGGGACTGTTCAGCTACACATTGGCCTAAAGTGGGCATGGGACCCACTCTCTCCGCAGGCAGTATGCTGCGTCTCTTATCCCACACCCCTTTCACAGTCTACAATTGTCTACACTGCGTAATATCAGGGTGACCATTTTTAAAAAATACATCCACCATGCATTTTGTTATTAACCCCTTGACTGTCCGAGCCCACTAGGGATGCAGCTATAATCCCCTTCAGTACCCTAGACCACCCCTTGACTGTCCTAGCCCACTAGGGATGTAACTATAATCCCCTTCAGTACCCTAGACCACCCCTTGACTGTCCTAGCCCATTAGGGATGTAACTATAATCCACTTCAGTACCCTAGACCACCCCTTGACTGTCCTAGCCCATTAGGGATGTAACTATAATCCCCTTCAGTACCCTAGACCACCCCTTGACTGTCCTAGCCCATTAGGGATGTAACTATAATCCCCTTCAGTACCCTAGACCACCCCTGACTGTCATAGCCCACTAGGGATGTAACTATAATCCCCTTCAGTACCCTAGACCACCAGGGATGCTACCACTGGTCACTTTACTATCACAGACCTCCAGAGATTTTACCATGAATCCCTTTACTACTCTAGACCACCAGGAAAGTTATGACTATGACAGAGAAAATTACTTATTAAATCAATTAAAAACACAAGATGGGATTTGCAGTTTTTCTGGTGAAGTCCAAATGTCTGATCATGGGAAGGAGCCTGAACTCCAGGGGGCAAGGCGTGATGGGGGGGGGGGGTTGTCAACCCAACTACAGTCTAGTAAACATCTTGGTCCTATAATATATCAAACTCAAAAACGAGAACTCACCATCAAAATCAGCCAGTGCGCTCTCCTCCTGCAGCAGCTTGTCCGTCACCTCCACCGACATTTTAAACTTCAGGTTTGTTTCTCTGGGGGAAAAAATAAAATAAAAAATTGTATACCTTATCTTTTTGGGTTGGGGTAGCCTAAAATCTGTTCCGTGTGTAATCACAGGCTGAGGTGGATGTGCTGTCCACCCTCCATGCTTTACACTGCAGCTATAGTTGATCATTAGTTACTTTGTATGATGTTGTTATTACTGTGCTGTAGGGAGGTCTCGGGACCTTTACAATGGGACCACCTGTCCACCCCGCCCAGAGAGCGCGACTTCTGAGATTACCATGGAAAGCTAAGAAGGCCTTGGCATCTGCCCAGGGTTACCTAGAACCTGTAGACCTAATGGAATTGGTGGTTGGGGGGGGGGGGCAGTTGTATCTGCCTCTAAAACGCAGGCGGTTCCACTTATAACATCACTCATCATTATCGGACTCTCACCCGTCAAGCTCGGCCGTTTCTACGTAACACAGACTGTTCGGTTCTGAGCTGGATAGTAACAGCACGTCTGCCTGGAAACAGTAGAGAAATATGTGATTAATACATAATATTCTCTTACAATACGCAAATGATAATAATTACTATTGCCGTCCTGACACCAACCGGAATAAACTCATTCTTGTTAATTCGGATGACGTCCCCAACTTGGATGTTTTTCCATTTAGTTTTCTGAAATCTAAATATAAAAAAAATAAAAAAAGGCAAAAAGTTGGTCGTTATTAATAATTGCACCAAGAAGAAAAAGCTTATAATAAAATATTCTCAAAGGGTTGTCCACTTTTTAATATTGATGAGCTATCCTCAGGATAAGTCATCAATATCAGATTGGCGGGGTCCGATTCCTGGCATCCCCACCAATCAGCTGTTTGAAGAGAAAGCAGCTCTCCTACCAGCGCTGCCTTCTCTGCTCGCCGCAGTAATTGCAGTGGTGAGCAGGTGTAATTACAAGTATGGCGCCCCCATTCACTTCTATGGGAAGGTTCTTTTAGTATGCTCTTGAACAGACAGAGCCGTCCCATAGAAGTGAATGGAGGCGCCATACTTGTAATTACACCTGCTCACCACTGCAATTACTGCCGCAAGCAGAGAAGGCAGCGCTGGTAGGAGAGCTGCTTTCTCTTCAAACAGCTGATTGGTGGGGATGCCAGGATTCGGACCCCCGCCAATCTGATATTGATGACTTATGCTGAGGATAGGTCATCAATAGTAAAAGGAGGACAACCCTTTAAGTTTTTTTTTTTCTTTTTAAACTAGTTTTCCTATACCCTATATATCTATAAACTAGAGTGGACCAGCTACAAAGAGCATCTCTCACTCTGGAGGACCCGAGATGTCTATACATATTGATTTCTATAGCAGTTACTCATTTCTCCTGTGGTGGCGCTGCTGGGAAATCGAACACTTACTGTCAGGTTCCCTCAGATGATCGCTGATCAGGATTACAGAAATTTGTGATCATCTGGGAGATTTTTCGAATATAAGGTGACTGTTCAAAGCAGAGGGCCCCTTTCATTTAAAAAAATAATAAAAATCCTTCCTTACCTTCCGTCTTCTATGACTTCACTGGGTCGGTTGTTAATCTCATTGTCCATTTTATGACGAGCCTTTGGAAGTAAAAAGACAAAATGATCATACAGCAAATAATGTGTCTGGTTGGCATTCAGATTCATTCAAATGACCCCTCGCCCAGCACTGTACTCCACGCAGCAGGGGGCGCCACAACAGTATATGGGCCACTTGCCTTCCAATATGTCATGAGAGAGCAGCACTTGAATGATCCTCTAGCAGTCCACCAGCAATGGTGATCCATGTAATTCTAATCGGTCCGCACCTAGGGTGACAGAGGCCCACCTTCCCTAATGGCAGAGTTTGCACGTAGGGTATGTCGCCCCTGCTCCTTGTTACGTGCACCTTAATTAATCACATAATAAGCGGGGGGACAACATTTGCGCTGCGTTGCAGAATAATTTGGCCAATTTCTCCCCTGTATAGCAATCTTCGATATCAAAAAGTTGCAGACCCCATTGCTTAATTTTAGAGATGCATATAGTTCACCCGCTAGTGGTGACAAAAGGCAGCTGAGATTTTTACAACAATAGAGGAGATTTATTATTCAAAATGCACTAGAACTGTAACATAATTTTCGCCAAAAAGCTGGAGAACACACTTTGTACCATATGTATTAAGTATTTTAGACACTTTTCCTGTCTTGTCTATCAAAGGGGGTGGATTAGCAGGACAGGAGCATGGCATTCCAGTAGGCGATGTGGCTTAAAGGGGTATTCCCATCTCAGACAATGGGGGCATATCGCTAGGATATGCCCCCATTGTCCGATAGGTGCAGGTCCCACCTCTGGGACCCGCACCTACAACGAGAATGAAGCGGGGAGCGCTGTGGCTGGAGGACCCCAGATTTCCCAGGGGGCCGTCCACCACCAAGCGCGGCTCCCATAGAAGTGAATGGGAGCGCACCGCACATGCGCAGCCTATGCTCCCATTTATTTCTATGGGGCAGACGGAAATAGCCGAACTATTTTTGGCGGCCCCATAGAAATGAATGTAGGGCAGCCGCGCATGCGCAGTGCGCCCTCCGTTCATTTCCCCGCTCCGATCTCATTGTAGGTGCGGGTACCAGCGGTGGGACCCACACCTATCAGACTTTGGGGGCATATCCTAGTGATATGCCCCCATTGTTGGAGATGGGAAAGCCCCTTTAAGATGCTTCACTATATGCCAAGACAAATTTTGGTACTGGTGTCTCGAAACATAAGGTACATTCCAAAACCCTCTGTCCATGTCCAGTAAAACCCCCAACATCCCATCCCGGCACACCACAAATAAACCATTAATTTACTTACAATGTCGTCCACCAGATCTTTGATGGCAGTGATGCCCAGTACGAGCAGTAGAGGGATCAGAGTCGTCGACCATGAGACGGTGGATATTTGGGGAATTGTCTGTAGAGAATAGGCAAAGAAAAACCCAACATCAAGAAAATAAATGGAGCATTGATTATGCTGGTTTTGGCATAAACTTACTCAAAATGTTGCAGATTGGCGCAATAATTGCATTTGGCGAATTTGAAAAGTGAGAAAAACAAACATGATCTCCAGAGAGACAGACTTTACAGGAGAATTTCAGTATTTTACTATGGATGGCCAGGCCATCATTATCTAATTGGTGGGGGTCCGACACCCAATAGCTCCACCCACCAGTAGTTCTGGCTCTGGAAGTCCACAGCGCCATCCTTTGTGTAGTGGACAAAGCTGGTAACTGCAGCACCACTCCCACTGACGTAAATACTGCAGTAACAAGCTCCGTCCATCATGCAATGGATGGAGTCCTGTAGTCCTGGTGCGGGAGCTACTGCAGCTGATTGGGAGGGGAGTCGGACCACCACAATCAGATCCTGAGGATAGGTCATCACGTGTAAAATACTTGACAACCCTTTAAGTCAAGATTAAGAAAACATTCAGAAAATGGTGCAATACTGGTGCAAACCTACACCTGCTGATGCAGGAGGCATAGATTTGTCCCAATTGTTTCAAGTTTATTGAGGCGTGCACCTTTGACATAATGTGGCACAATTCACTCCAACTAGCGTAAGTAATTGGTAAAATAATGACCACAGAAGCATCCCAAGAACTACTATGGTGGTCAGTGGTGAGAAGGGGGCTGGCATGAAACTGGAGTTATAGTGATTGCCTGCAACCACCACTAGGTGGAGCTGACTGCCTGCAGATTCATACCACTCTCATTGAGTTTAGTGCTAGCAGTATAAAATTACATGCAGGGAGCTCCCCCTAGTGGTGGTTTTCGGCAGCCATAATTATATCACGTAGGTTTGTATGGATGGAAGCAGCTGATTAGAGTCAAATTACAGCAAAACGCCATTTTTTTTTTACTTTACTGTGATTTTGTAATATTTGATTTGATTGCACCATGTGATAAATATAGCCATCTAAAAAACGTGGAAGGGACAGACAAGTCCACAACAGGAAAAGCAGCAAATATTACATTATTTCCCAATTTCCCACCACACTGTAGGAATGCACAGTCACCTCCGCCCAGTTATATTGCAATATGGTGATGACGATGATAATGATTCACTCTCCCTCTGTGTTTTTTTGCAGGTTGTGTTCACGCTCCGCACATGAGAAGTTGCTTGTACATCACCTTCCATGACCGCCCAGGATGAGTTGTCATGTGTAAAAATACACACCAGTGTCAGGAGGTGTGACATAAAGCCATCATTACCTGGAGGATGAGGAGGACTAGGAAGTAAGCATTGGCCGCCCTCTTGAATTGCTCAAACAGGTTCATTGGCAGGAAGGTGATTGGGTTATACTTGTAGGTCTTTATGGCATTTCCCTGCAGACAAATCGTTTATTTCATGAGACTCAATATTTCATGTGATGTTGCAAACATTGATACATTGTGGCAATAAATACTTTAAATGGCAGTTCCAGGTAAGGTATAGGGGAATTCCCTGGAGTAAAATGCACCCCACCCACAATTGTGAGAATGTGATGTCGTCATTCTTGTGAACATTTGGCTCTGATCTACCCTTCAGGGCCGTCACCTTATGTTGAGACATCAGCAAATGGAAAAAAAAATTTAAAATTTAAAAAGGGAGTGTGCCATAAAAAAATGACGTATTGTTTAGATTATGTTACTGTTAAACATTTTAGGAATATTAATAATTTTTTATTTTTTTTCCATATAAATTAAATCCTGAAATCCTGGTATAGGATGCTACGCATGTGCCGGGCTTTTTCATCGTATGCGAGCGCGCCTGCGATTCTGCTCCTCTGCTTCAGCGTGACCACTGGCTTACGTTCTCCTGTGCCTGAAGCCATTGATCACGCTGACGCTGAGGAGCAGAATCGCCGGGTGCGCGCACGATGAAAAAGCCCGGTGCATGCGCAGAGACAGGACAGCGGCCGGCTGAGTGCGGGAGCCGGAATCGCGCAGTGACAAGGAGTGCACCGCGCATGCGCAAGACTTGCGCGATCCCAGCCTCACAGCAGGATGTCAATCAAAGTGAAGGGAGGATGGGTAAGGGGCGGGCTTAGCCTGACTTGACATCGACCATCTGTACATCCACCGAAATCAATGGGAGTTACAAAAACGTTCAGATGTTGCTTGTGCGACTCCTGAGAAAGGAGAAGGGGAGCTCCTCAAGATCAGAGTCCTCCTCAGAGTCCCAGCTGTCAGATCTCAAAACAATGTATTCTTCACAGTGGCTCTTTGGAACCAGATCCAATAATCCAGAAGCGTGATAATTCACCACCGGTCAGGTCCTGCAGATGTTTGGTACATACCGAGTACTTGCTCTTCTTAAAACAAAGGAAGGACTTTTTCTTGAATTCAGGTTGATTGTAAAAATTGCGGTCGTTCGCTTTCACTTGCCAATTACATTCTGAAATTAGATCAAAAGCAAATAAAATTAGAATCCAGAATGAACGTATTAAAAGGTGCTTTTCGCTATTCATGCTTTACACTGAAGCGCTGCTTGTTCAGACTAGCTGTTGTGTATCGGCACAGACAAGCCATAGAGTAAGGATCAGTAACCTCCGGCACTGCAGTTTATAGTGAAACTACGACTCTCAGCATGCACACTTGCTTGGCTGTTCTTAGAAGTCCCTCAAAAGTGAATGGAACATGCTAGGAGAAGTAGTTCAGTTGGATTGCCGGCAGATGCTGACCCCTGTCATAGAGGTAATATTTCAGAATTGCCCTTTAAGGAAGTATATATAAAAAAAAAAAAAAAAAGTCGTCAGCTTATAAAAAAAGGCGTATAAATTTTGCTGCTGGCATCCCTTGGACTGATCAGCAGGAATTTCTGACCTGACTTTCTGACATCCCATGGAAGGACACCATAGTAGTCAGTCTCCCTGCAGAAATTGCTGACAACCGAAAACAACAGATTGGGGTATATATTTCTCAATGTTTAAATGCAAAGTCAAAAGGGGTGGAGTTTGTACAAACGTACCCAAAAGTGGTCATTTCCTGGAGGTTTTGTGGGCGTTCTCTATTGAAAATCAGGCTTAAAATGGAGCCGTCACCTCTCCTGGCATGTCTATTTAAGTAATTACTTGCATTCCCCATGTAGTAACAATCATGGAGGATCTAGTTTTATGACTATGTTGAGCCACTCCTCTATTATTCCTTCTAGAAGTTATGAGTGAGGTCCTGATAGGCATTACCAGTTAGGGGTGTGTCCCTCCACAGTCAGACACCATCTCAAATACTCCAGATGGGGTATCTGAAAACTGTTTGGTTTATCATGCCACTGTTATGTTTTTCTTTGTCATACACGGTTACACCAGCAGATGGCATATGGATGGCACAGGGAATACCACTAACCACTCCATTACCTATGGTAGTGGGCTGGTGCTACTTCCTGTCAGAAGGGAGAGCTAGCCAGATAGACAAGCAGCTCCTGCTCCAGAGGGACTTAGATCAAGCTCGGACCAGAAAATCCAGCTTGTCTGTGAGGAACACTGCTCCAGAGAGACTGAAAAGGTCCAAGGGCTGCAGAAACTATAACAGCTAGAGCATTACAGTCAGCAGACTGACCAGCTACCACAGCTTTACAGACACTGCTGCAAGGTGAGGGAGAACGAGTTAAGACACCCAACACCAGAGTTCAGGACAGGCAAAAACAAAAGCCTGCATAATGTAGTGGAAACCTACAGCTACAGGTGCCAGCTTTATAGCCATAGTGAAGGGGAATCAGAAGAAATAAACTGTGCTAGCTAGTACACTTCTAAATGCCATCAATTGCCACCTAACCAGCCACCATACCTCATCATCTGGTGACAGAGACTGCATAATTGCTGGATGTACCGCAATTTATCATTTGCACTCAGTAAAGAGAAATGTTTGATGTTCTCCTTTTGACTGCACCGAACCCCAGGGAGCAACGGCCTAAGGGAGTACACCATTAAACATCTCATCAGGGCCACTACCATTCCCATCCTCTGCACTGGTTCTTCAGGGGACTTTCGGCTTCAGTATTTTCCCACCCAAGACTCCGAGGACAATTCGGTACACTGTGCCAGGAAAATGGTGTAATCCTTCTATTACTCATTTACGACTCTTTTTAAGAAACATTATGTAATACTCTGGCTCACAAGTCTGGAGTTTTGACATCGGAACTTGTTCGGGATAACATTGCAGGATAACAGGCTGAACTGGATGGACGTATGGCTTCTTTCAGCCTTACAAACTATGTTACTAGGAGTCTTGAGGATGACAAAGGACTCCCGTGTAATGTTAAAGGATGCACGCTAGTGGGTGACAAAGTCCACTGCCAGTCCACCAAAAATACACAGAAACCCAGTACATGTGCAGTGACCCCTGAGGAGCTGGTGTAGAGGATAGGAGTGGTAGTGGCCCTGATGAAGTGTTGTGTCACGGTGTACTTCCTCAGGCCATTGCTCTTTGGGGATCAGTGCAGTGGAAATATAGTAATGAAGAATAAGGCCAGAGTTTACCAAGTGCAATGTACAACTTGAAATACATACAGTAGCAGGTAGGCTTTAGTGCAATTCTTCTGTGGCACAGGCAAGGATTCGGGAGGCAGGTTGCATGGCTGCAATGCTGCATTTAGGTGATACTAGCTTAATGGTTCTTTGGTGACTGGTTGCTTGGCTGTAGTCCCTCAAGTAGCAGGTCACTCTGCTGTCTGAACTCTCAAGGCTTTACTTCAGGACAACTGGAGTAGTTCTCCCTGGAGATTAGGTAACGGGAGCAGGAGCACTGCAGATTGCTTCCTCTCCTCTCTGGAGAGGAGAGTCCTGAGGTCAGGTTCCACCCCTCAGAGCTTTCTGTAATTTTATTATATAGCCTCATAGGGGAATGCACACTGTTTTTCAAATGCATTGCTCCAAATTCCTTGTTTCCCTTCCCATCATCATGGATTTAAAGGGGTATTCCACTTATATAAAGTTAACCCCCTTCCACAGGATAAGGGCTAACTATTAGATCAGTGGGAAGTCCTACTATAAGAACAGGGACCCCATGATCCATGGAGTCTCCCCCAGAAATGAACGGAGCATCCGGTCAGGCACGCGCATGGCTGCTTAATTCACTTCTATAGGAGTTCCATAGGTAGCTGAGCACCGTAGTTGGCATCTCCAGAACTTCCACAGAAATGAATGGAGTGGCTGTGCACATGCCCAACCGACCGCTCTGTTCAGTTTGGGGGGCATGGGTGATCAGTGGTGGTCACAGTGGTAGGACCCCCCACGGTTTAGTAGTTATCCCCTATCCTGTAGATACCTGGAGTACCCCTTTAACTGCTTTCCCTGCTTACATAGCATAGTCATAGCATGTGCTTGTAACCTCCACAAGGCAGAGCTTACTACAAATACCTTTATACAGCTACCATTGAATTCAATAATAAGTTGTATACAGACACAAGCAGTTGGCTCCCCCCAATGTTGACAATATATAGTAATATCCTTAATTACGTCGCCTGTTGCAAGCACTGATGGTATCCAGGTGAAGTGGGTCCAATTCACAGTCTAAGCACAAATAACATCAAAGGGAAACGCAAAGCTCTATATTTTCAAAGGAAACTGGATCACAGTCAGTCTCCGTGCAAAAACCGATGCGGTCAATCATCAATCGACAGGTATTGCTCCTCCTTTGGTTTATACCATCCTATATGTAACCCAAAGCGAGCACCAATAGTGAAACACCGCAAAGTGAGATCGAATAAATAACATTAAGGTAAAAATATCAACAGTGTATCAAAATACAAACAAAGTTCCTCGTATCACGCCCTAGGTCGGGCGTGATAAGCTAAGGTAGTTAAATAAACTCAGCTATGGATGACTAGAAGCAAATGCTGAGGGTCACGGATGAATGAGATGTTTCAGCCGTGGAGATGATGGCAGATGGCGGATGAATGACCGTGAACAGAAGTGGAGCAATAGTGACCGTATCCTAACAGAATTCAACCCAGCAAATCAACAGTAAATACAACAAAAATTCTTAATACAGCAAACTCACTAAACACATTAATTATAGTTTAAAAAATACACTGGACTCCATAGAACTACAGATCCCAGAATACACAGCAAATTAGAACAAGCTCATAACAATAGAATCTGATAGAAAATGTACATGGCAAGCACTAGATCTGGTAAACCGAATGTAGTGAGGTCTGAATATAAGTAGACTCAATAATAAGCACGCCACCCTAATCAACCAGTCAAGGTTAATAACCAAACTCAGATACAGAGGAACTTCCCAAAGAAAGTTAGTAAGTACCGTAGGTGAACTTGAAGCAACAGGCAGAAACCCTAATACACATAGTTTTTATTTTATTCTACATCCTCCTTGTGGCTGCTCGCTCCACATTCTCCCTCACTGTATTAGAAGCAAGTAAGCTGATTCATGTATACTTGAAAAAGACTCCATGATGGCTATGCAATACCCATGGGCAGCAGATGCAGGGCATTTCTTTTTGTGATTGAGAATGGGATAGTAGGCAGCCGTAAGAGACATGGGAATTAAAGAGCTTCCAGAAACAGCACCACTCTTGTTAATGGACTGTGTTTTGTATTGCAGCATAGTTTCATTTACTTTCATGGACTTGAGATTTAATACTAGTCACAACCCACCAACAAGAGTGGTGCCGTTTCTAGATATTTTTTTTTTAATCTCTGATAACCCCATTAATCAGGGCCATGGATTTTGTATGCCCTCCAACACACCAAAACATACTGCCATCTTCTTACACTCAGTTCACACTTTCGCGTAAAACGCCGCTTTCGAACGCGCAAAAAAACGCACAACAGTACAGGAACCATGCATTCCAATGGAGGTGGTTCACACTTGCGCGTTTTAATGCGCGTTCGTAGGCGCCTATAAACGTCCGACGCATAGGCAAGTATGTTCGCGTTAATTCGGGCGTTTATCCAGCTTTTGGTTCCAATAGACTTCAATGGGAAACGCGATAGGCGTGTTGTTCGGGCGTTTGTGCAGCGTAAAACGCGCCTATGGATGCGCGTTTTACAAAGTTTGCAACATGCTGAATCAGCCACCATGGAATGTCACACCTCTAAAGCACTCAGATTGGCCAAACTATATCATTGGTCATTGGCCAACTATGCAGTCAATCACATAAACGCGCGTCAAACGCGCCTACACTATTTACCAAAACGCGCCTACACGCCAGTCTTGAACGCACCAAAAACGCTAGTCTTCAAAACGCTCAGGTCTGAACCCAGTGTTATGGAATGGCCTAGTGCAGGGCTGGGACAAGGTCCACCACCAACAGAGGCTGAGCTGCCCAACTCCCAGACACAGTCCCACATCCCCCCCTTAACCCTGGGGGCCAGGGCCTGACCTAATGGGCTCCCTGCTGGTTTCACAAACCTCTGAGGTCAAAGTGGGGCGGCATGGGCTGGCAATGGTGGCAGTACTGTGAAGACAGGTCTGCTGCTGTCTGTGTGAGGGAGGCTCAGGCTGGACTCTGGAGCTGACACTGACTGGCGCCGCGCGACGCATACTCTTCTTCTCCCGCTACAGGCCACACAGGAGGAACCGTCAACTAGGTGCACAGAACAGAAGCGCTCTGGGGGCGGAGCTGGCCTGGCTGCCTGGCAACGTCATATACGCACTACGCAGAGACGTGCCTGTGCGGCGGCCGGCTTCCTAAACACACTGTGCTCGCTAGGAAGAGTGTCAGAGGGGCGGCTCAGAGAGTGGAACCGCCGGGCGCTGCAGCCTGCTGTTGTTAGATGAAGGACGACGACGCCTGTCGCCGCTACTGGCGGCTCCAGTGGGGCGGCCGGGTCATCATCATAATAATTTAAAGTGTCCGGCCGGCCCCTGCCTGCGCCCTGAGACTGGAGCCTACCCAGCCTCTGTGTCGGCCTGGCCCTGGCCTAGTGCATGGGTCTAATAAATGAAAATTAGATTTCAAGGCCCATAACATCCTGAAGGTACAATATCCTCCCAGATCTGTAATCCTGAGAGCAATCGTCCGTAATAGCTCATGGATGGAGCCTACCGATCCTGTATTATCCCAGTATTCATTGACACAGAAGGTGATGTCATATGACTGACAATAGCAAACAGGAAGAAATTACATGTTGATTTGCCATGCTCACAGGCTTTAATATACCCACTAGTGAAATCTTTTATGGAGGCAGACCACACGACTACTATGGGACCCAGGGGAAGGGGAAGCCTGGTGCTGAACTGCTTCTCTTGTTCCCAACATACAGTCACTAGAATTTTCAGGCAGCTGCCACTAGCGGGAGCTCATTGCAAAGAGATTAATTACAGCCAGCACTGATATCAATAGTAACTGTATAAATTCCTATGAGCTGAGCTCCCCCTAGTGGTGGCTGCAGGCAGCAAGTTTTGTATTATTTTGTGTGAAGGGAAGCAGGAATGTATCCGTGTATTAATGTCAGCTGTCTGGTGGAAATTCATTGATAAATATGATGTTCAGAATGAGCGCCATATTTATGATGCACCTGTTCCACTTTTTTATTACAATTTTTTTTTTAATTTAAAATTTCTTTGACTTAAATATAAAGAATGGTAAATTTGTCAGAAATATCGGGAGGTGTGCTTTGTGATTCACATTGCCTGGGAGAGTATGATGCATGTCTACTGGGAAAATGGGTAGGAACCATACTTCCTATGGTGCCCTATGAGATCTGTCTATGCCCCTGATATTACAATTATAAAGGAAGGCAGGTTCTGGGGATCTGAGGTGCACTTACCTTTTGGGATCTGCACTTGGCTGAGCTCTGCTTGTTTGTTGATTCTGTTTTGCTCAGGTTCGTTTGAGCTTGGACTCTCCAGTTCATCATCGGTTTCATCATCGCTATATGGAACTTCATCATCATTTGGCATCTGTGAGTCCTCCTCAAATGTTGTGTCGTAATCTGTATCCATGATGTGCGAGGAGATCTAAAAAGAAAATAATTATCATTAGGTGGATTTATAAATGCTCCACTGGCAGATTGTAAAATTCCCTTTAAATCACTTTCTTAATATACTACCATATGTATCACATAATTTAACGTAGACCGAATTGCTGATCCTTCACTCTGCTGATCGGTGGTGGACCTAAGGTTGTTCTCTACTGATCACTCATCAAAAATTCCTAACAAACCCCAATGATAAAATTTGGTCCGCTGACACCTACCACTAGAGGGAGCTCATGCAGACAAATTTATACAGTTTCCAAAGAACTCATTTAGTATACAGTGAGCTCCCCCTAGTGGAGAGAGTAGCTTCTTTGTCTTTTTTTTCCCCCTTGTTGCTTGCTACAGCTGCAGGAAAATTAAGTGAACCCTGCATTGTTACTGATAAAATGTGGGCTGATTGATATTAAACTCACAATGATAGACAATTCTAACTATTAAAAAAAAAGTAAGTGAATCTCTGTGATAATTCACCAAGAGCTAAAAAGTTAAGAAGTTAAAATTTGAAGTTTGGATTGCACAGCTGCTTTGCTTGTTAAGTAAAGGCACACAAAGCCTGGTTACTGACAAATCTGTTTTTTTTCCCAAGAAGATTGGTTTGTATGAACCATGCCTCCATTTACACAACTTTCAGATGACTCAACAGACCTCAACAGATCAGTTCTGGAAAAGCATAAAGCTGGAAAAGGCTACTAAAGCATTGCAAAAAACCTGGCTATCAATCAGTCCAGGATTAGACAAATGGTCTATAAATTCAGGACCACTGCATCCTGTTAAAATCACTCTGAATGGCGAAATGGGTAATCCTGAAAGAAGTGAAGAGATTAAGGGCAATAGCAAATATCTAGCGAAGACTCTACAAACTTCAAAACCCTCTGTTTATGTGTCCACTATTAGAAAATACTGAATAAGAATTGAGTTAATGAAAGGACACCATAAATCAGGGATGCTCAACCTGCGGCCCTCCAGCTGTTGTAAAACTACAACTCCCACCAGGCCCTGCTGTAGGCTGATAGCTGTAGGCTGTCCGGGAATAATGGGAGTTGTAGATTTGCAACAGCTGGAGGGCCCAAGGTTGAGCATAATAATACATTATGGCCATGGCAAGCCTGCCCAAGGCAATCGGATGTTCCACAGTGTTTCTGGCAAGATGTTCTACGGATGCTGGGTCCCACTTCTATGGTAGTAGTACACTGCAAAAAGGGGTTAAATGGGTTTTAATGTGACATCTACACAGGTGGGCCTGTCCTAGAAATGTTAGATAGAGATAGAGATAAATAGAGATAGAGATAGAGATAAATAGAGATAGAGATAAATAGAGATAGAGATAAATAGAGATAGAGATAAATAGAGATAGAGATAAATAGAGATAGAGATAAATAGAGATAGAGATAAATAGAGATAGAGATAAATAGAGATAGAGATAAATAGAGATAGAGATAGAGATAAATAGAGATAGAGATAGAGATAAATAGAAATAGAGATAGAGATAAATAGAGATAGATAGAGATAGAGATAGAGATAGAGAGAATATGTCTTGACTGTGAAGTGAGCAGATGCAGAAGGATGCAGCCCTGGGACAAAACCAGACAAGGAACCAAATATGTGAAAGAAAAGTGGAGAAAAATGTAGAGCAAACATTGAAAAGTATTCCAGTGTTGAGAGAAGGTGCGTGTAGAAGCTCTGTAGAGATAAACTGTCTAAATAGTCTTCTAGACTTCATAGCAGACATTATTCAGAAGGTGAAAGGCTTCCAGTGCCTGAACAGACTTAAAAAGTCAGAATCCTGCTGTGGAAACCTGTAGTACCACTGTGAGTACAGCAACCTGTGAAAAAGGTACAGTACTTAATCTGATGTTGAGGGCCGCCCTGTGGTTGCATAGAGAAAGTGGGAAGTGTTGCACCCCCATTTCTGAATGCTCAAGTGTGAGGAAAATCGCTTTAAATAGACATCTTGACCTGTTAACTCTGCTCTGCAGCCTATGAGGCCTGTGGGAATTACATCACTGTTCTAGAACTGCCAGGCCATGCATGCTGAGAACTGTACTGTTTGCTTGAACTTCATCTGCCAGTAAAGAACTGTTCTACTGTTAAATCGGCCTCATTATTTCTAAGGGGCCCTACCTTGCACCTCACAAAAAGCACCCTGAACCACCATCAGACAGAAGCAGGGCGTGCCCTGAAGGGAAGAAATGTGCACCCTTTCTACCACTGCATGGTCCAGGACAGCACCAGACTGAGTAACTACAGCCACCATTTTACTACTATTGCTTCTACCCTCTCCTGGGCTCTCTGCATAGACAGATGAGATGAAAGTGGAACTTTTTAGCACAGTGATTAGGTCTAGAAGTTGTCCGTAAAGAATCCAAGAGATTCCTAAGTCAATAAAAGTGTGGATGTGGACATCACCATCATAAACTTGAGTACATTTTTTTACATTTTTTATTTAGCTTTCTCAAAACTGGTAAGGGAACTCGGGTCAAGCGGAACAATAAGCGAACGCATGTTCTTCAGCCATTGTTCAAAAAGACTATTCAGAAGATGAATAGAGCTGAGCCTTATATAAATAATTTAGCAGATTAAATATTAAAACTTCAGAGTCTTATCATCTATTGTCCAAGCCACTCCAAACCAGCAATCAGTGTAAAGGCCATCAGTCTAAAATGAAAAAATAATAAGACCTCACGGACGGCACAATGGTACGCACACAAAGGCCTCCATCCTGGAACGATCAGAGCCATTATCTATAGGACAAAAAATAAAAAAAATTAAATAAAAAAAGACCTATTCATGGACTGAGGGCTGTCACAGCACATTTCCACCCTTAAAAAAAATGTAATTTAAGTCCTGCTCCTCACAATGGAGATTACATCGTGTTCACAGCAACAATCGAGCCTGATCACAATTCTTCAAGGATCAAGTTGCGACCTGAAATCTCAGTATCTGCCATGTACCAGCTTTAAAATGGAAAAAAAAAATATTTACGGAACATAATGCAGGCAAGATATCAAATGGCCTTCAGGCACAATAGGGTCCGTCACACAATCATTACAGAGGCTTGGGTTGGGAGGACCTGTCACCTCACCTCTCCAGACAGGTCTGTTTTAGTAACTACTTCCATTCCCCATGAATTAATAATTCTGGAGCACTTTTCCGTAGAAGTCCGCATTGTGCAGTTCCTCTGTTAACCCTTCTAGAAATTTCGGATTTTGACTTTCAGTGGAGTTCATGACGGATCCGTCTTGGCTATATAAGGCATAATACAACTGGATCCGTCCATGATGGATTTATGTGGTTGTATTATTTTAACGGAAGCATTTTTGCAGATCCATGACGGATCCGCAAAAAACGCTAGCGTGAAAGTAGCCCTATCTATATAAAAAAATTAAAAATTAAAATGAAGTTCTATAATTGTCCAGTTTTCACACTGGCCACTAGTTCTTTGAAAGCAGGGCCATAGACACAATGGACAGGAGCGGACCCCATTGACTTGTATGAATGTTTTTTTAGGCATGCTCTGTGACCTGTGCAGATGTCAGGAGGGAGAAGATAAGCTGTGATATCACCTATTGTGAATGTCATTGTAATTCTGCCTTTGATGATAATGAGAAGACTGCTGAAAAGTTGCCTCTACAGATAAGGCCTTGTGGCCAGTGCAAAAATTCCATTTTTAAAAAAAAATATATAGTGACATGAAAAATGCAAAAAAAAATAAAGTGAAATAAAAATAAAAACATATATTCATCTATTTCCTCACTCTCCCCTTTTTCTGCTACTGCTCACTTTTAAATATAGTGACCTGAAAACAAAAAGAAAATAACCAAAAATTCTAAAAATAAAAAAAAAGTTTAACACAAAACATGACTAAGAATGGAATGTGTTATCTGTAAATGACATTGCTTCAGTCATGTTTTGTGTTAAACTTTTTTTGTATTTTTAGAATTTTTGGTTATTTTCTTTTTGTTTTCAGGTCACTATATTTAAAAGTGAGCAGTAGCAGAAAAAGGGGAGAGTGAGGAAATAGATGAATATATGTTTTTTTTTATTACATTATCACAATTGCTGACCAGAGGGGAATTTTTTTATTTTTTTTTTAAAGTCAGACAACCCCTTTAAAAAGGAGTCCATAAGCATTAGATGAAAAACAGCTGAAGAAGCAGATTTTGGTGGTGCCGGAATACTATCTAATGTCTGTCAGGGTATCCCTACATATTGGGGGAAGGAAGGATCCAGCATGTTCCGTTTCAACGTATATGATCTGCTTGTTTCCATGTAAAATGCTTAGAGTGACTTTAGGATAGGCTTCGGTATTTGATCACAGAGGGTCCGACTCTCTGCACCACTGCTGATCATCTGAATGCAGGGGGTGTCAGCACTCATTCTTTCTTTACCCTATGTACAGTTGTGAAGAGTGGGATTGAGCCGCAGTACCAGGCACAGCCACGAGTGCATGGATGGCACAATACATGGGCAAACCGTGTGTACCACAACCAGATTGTGCCGGGGTTTTACACCCCCCAAAGGATCAAACATTGATGGGCTGTCATTGATGGGCTGTCATTGATGGGCTGTCCTAAGGACTAATACTAAAGGGGGTGTCCACAATTAGAAAAACATGACTGCTAACTTCCAAAAACGGCGCTGCGCTATTTTTGTACACAAAGAGACAATTACTAGATGGAAGAATGGATCTTTCTACGTGATGCAGGATACTGATCGCAATACTAACCTAACTGGTTCTAGAACTAATCATGCAACGTCCCCAGCAGACAACAAGTACGTTACAAAGCACAGATTATCCATGGTTATCTATCCATCGGTGTAGAAAGAGCCACACCCGACCCTGGAAATCAACCGTATAATGGAGCCAAATACATGCACGTAATAATAGCGATCAAATAGATAAAACCCCAGCACTACTGAATGTACCCAGGGATCCAGCACAGCGCTCACCTATAAGTCCATAGTAATGTGTACAGGACCAGACCTGACCAGTGATAGGACTCTCTAAACTTAACCACAATCAATTAAATAAATAAAATAAAAATGCTTCTATGGTCATCATCATCATACCTCCCAGAAGCACAACACTGGTCCAAATCAAAAATATGTTTCTCACCACATTTGCTCGGAAACTTGAGAATTTTAGATCTAGTATTTTTTACACCAGCAGAATAGTGAGTGCAGCTCTGGAGTATAATACAGGATGTAACTCAGGATCAGTACAGGATAAGTAATGTAATGTATGTACACAGTGACTCCACCAGCAGAATAGTGAGTGCAGCTCTGGAGTATAATACAGGATGTAACTCAGGATCAGTACAGGATAAGTAATGTATGTACACAGTGACTCCACCAGCAGAATAGTGAGTGCAGCTCTGGAGTATAATACAGGGTGTAACTCAGGATCAGTACAGGATAAGTAATGTATGTACACAGTGACTCCACCAGCAGAATAGTGAGTGCAGCTCTGGAGTATAATACAGGATGTAACTCAGGATCAGTACAGGATAAGTAATGTAATATATGTACACAGTGACACCACCAGCAGAATGGTGAGTACAGCTCTGGAGTAAATACTGGATGTAACTAAGGATCAGTACAGTATAAGTAATGGAATGTATGTACACAGTGACTCCACCAGCAGAATGGTGAGTACAGCTCTGGAGTAAAATAAAGGATGTAACTCAGCATCAGTGCAGGATAAGTAATGTAATGTATGTACACAGTGACACCACCAGCAGAATAGTGAGTGCAGCTCTGGAGTATAATATTGGATGTAACTAAGGATCAGTACAGTATAAGTAATGTAATGTAAATAATTGTACGTTATATGTCGCACTAGAGTAGTGTAACACCCAGGGGAGGTGCACAACCCACCGATAGATTCACCACACTATCAAATGGATTAGAATAACTGGATAAATGGTGGGGGCACACTCCTGAATATCTATATACAGGCTTTTATTGCACACCAAGTATTAGAAACAATAAAAATGAATAAATAGAAGTAAGAAGGTATACAATGGAATGTTAAAACATCAAGGTTAATGCAATGCAATACAATGCAAGATTTAACCTTGATGTTTTAACATTCCATTGTATACCTTCTTACTTCTATTTATTCATTTTTATTGTTTCTAATACTTGGTGTGCAATAAAAGCCTGTATATAGATATTCAGGAGTGTGCCCCCACCATTTATCCAGTTATTCTAAGTAATGTAATGTATGTACACAGTGACTCCACCAGCAGAATGGTGAGTACAGCTCTGGAGTAAAATAAAGGATGTAACTCAGTCAGCATCAGTACAGGATAAGTAATGTAATGTATGTACACAGTGACTGCACCAGCAGAATAGTGAGTGTAGCTCTGGAGTAAAATACAGGATATACAGTTGTGTTCAAAATGATTCAACCCCCACTGAAATTGAGTGTTTTGGCCAGTTTGACATTGATTTTGATCATTTCAGTCATCTTGTTTACAATTAAATCAAAGAGGCCCTTGTAAGTCAGACAAATATAACATAACATTTATAATGAAATAACCACAAATGTCTTTTCTGTGCTCACATCATTATCAGTTTTATTCAACCCCCAAGTGACATTCAATCTTAGTACTTAGTACAACATCCTTTTCCAGTTATAACAGCTTTTAAACGTGAAGCATAGCCTGACACAAGTGTCTTGCAGCGATCTACGGGTATCTTCGCCCATTCTTCATGGGCAAAAGCCTCCAGTTCAGTCACATTCTTAGGCTTGCGCTGCAACTGCTTTCTTTAAGTCCCACCAGAGGTTCTCAATCGGATTTAAGTCTGGTGACTGCGATGGCCACTTCAGAATGTTCCAGCCTTTAATCTGCAACCATGCTCTAGTGGACTTGGAGGTATGCTTGGGATCATTGTCCTGTTGAAAGGTCCAACGTCTCCCAAGCCTCAGGTTTGTGACGGACTGCATCACATTTTCATCCAATATCTCCTGGTACTGAAGAGAATTCATGGTACCTTGCACACGCTGAAGCTTCCCTGTACCTGTAGAAGCAAAACAGCCCCAAAGCATGATTGACCCCCGCCATGCTTCACAGTAGGCAAGGTGTTCTTTTCTTCATAGGCCTTGTTCTTCCTCCTCCAAACATAGCGTTGATCCATGGGCCCAAGCAGTTCTAATTTTGTTTCATCAGTCCACAGAACACTATCCCAAAACTTTTTGTGGTTTGTCCACATGACTTCTGGCATACTGCAGTTGACTCTTCTTATTCTTTGGAGACAGCAAGGGGTGCGCCTGGGAGTTCTGGCATGGAGGCCTTCATTACGCAGTGTGCGCCTTATTGTCTGAGCTGAAACTTCAGTACCCGCATCTGACAAATCTTTTTCAGTTCCTCAGCAGTCACACGGGACTTTTCTCCACTTTGCGCTTCAGGTAGCGCACAGCAGTCGAAGTCAGCATCTTCTTTCTGCCACGACCAGGTAGCGTTTCAACAGTGCCCTTTGCCTTGAATTTGCGAATGATGCTTCCTATGGTGTCTCTTGGTATGTTTAACATCTTTGCAATCTTCTTATAGCCATTGCCCTTCCTGTGAAGAGAAATCACCTCTTCTCTTGTCTTCCTGGACCATTCTCTTGACTTCACCATGTCTGTAAACGCACCAGTAAATGTCTAGAAGGAGCTGAGTATCACAGTCATTTTACATCTGCCTAATTGGTGCTTATTCTGCTTGATTGCTGCTCCTTGACATCCACAGGGGTTTTCAATAACTGATCGAAAACACTTGAATGAACCTCTGTTCTTAAGAGTGGTCGTCTTTAAGGGGTTGAATAATTGTGTCAATGAAGAAATCACAAAAAAAACATTTAACACTGTATTACAAAAACAATTGATGTCATTTTAGTTGCATTTGGTTCTTTAAAAAGTCCTTGTAAGATTTCATTCTGAACACAATTACAAATGTACACTAAATTCCCGAAAACCGTTTACAGCATTGGGGGTTGAATAATTTTGAACACAACTGTAACTCAGGATCAGTACATTATAAGTAGGGTACTGTCTTTACAAGGTGCTAAAACGTATTTTTTTACATCAATTCTACATCAACATGAACTTGTGAATCTTTTCTGTGTCACAAACTGTAAAATCCATTAGCGTGCTTAAAAACACATTATCAGTAGATGACTTTCAGAAGGGAGCGTGCCCTGTCCTTTAACACATAGTTTCCGTATACATAGCTGATGACATGTTGCATGATACAAATGTGACACCAGAAAAGCATAAACAAAATGATTCAGGTTCAAAATCCTATGACTAAATCACGAGGCCATAACAATAAGATCATATTGACACCGTCTTATTGCTCTCTTTGTCTTCTGGAACTGTGGTACCACAGACCTGGGGGTGTTACAAATTGTGTATATCGTTAGGGTATGTATTTTACTGTTTGTTTTCTGGCTGTCACTGCCAGCAAGGAGTACATGACTTGGCAGCTTGGCAGGAATAGGGTTCACCACTCTGTTCCTCCTTCCTTGGGGGGGAGTGGGCTGGTCCTGCTTCCTGTCAGGATGGGAATTCCTGTCTAGAGACAGAGGGGAGAGGAAGCTTACTGCAGTGCTCCTACTCCAGACACTGTATCTACTTTAATTTGTCCTCAAATAAAGCCTTGAGAGTCCAGACAGCAGAGTGACCCGCTAGTTCTACATTATCAGACACTGCTGTAAGGTGAGGGACTACAGCTAAGCCACCCATCACCAAATAACCACTAGGCCAATATCATCTAAGTGCTGAATTATCGCCAGCCAACCTGCCTCCATATCCTTGCTGGTGCCAGAGAAGATCTGTTGCTACTGTATATTTCAGGTTCTACATTGCACTTAGTAAAAAGGACTGTGTTATGTTTTACTCTTGCCTCATTCTTCCGGACTGCATTTCCACTGCACCAATCCTCAAAAAACCATGGCCTGAGGAAGGACACCGTGACCCACTTCATCAGGGCCACTACCACTCCTATCCTCCACCCTGGCTCCTTCAGGAGGACACTGCAGAACTAAACCAGTAAGATTTAGATAAGGGTCTAGTTGGAGGCTACTTTGTCAGACATTACCACCCCAAAATGGGGCACAGTATCGTCATCCGAGACGTATGGAGATTATATGCAGCAATAAATGTGATAACAGAAGGACTTCACTTGTCGGAATGTCGGTCCCTGGCTTCAAAAACATAAGCATGTCTATCTCCATTTTAGTTTATGGGAGTCATAGAACCAACCATGCCTTTCACAATGCCCCAAAACTACAATGGAGAGAGTGGGGGCTGCAGAGACGGTATGGTGAGACACATGCAACCCCTAGGGCCTAGGCCACAGCTTGAGCGCCCGGATTTACAGCAGGTTCAGTTAAAGATGCTTAATAATGTAACACTAACAAAAAAAAGTTTTGCACTTTTTCAATTTTAATTTTTTATAAATATAAAGCAGTTTTCACTAAAATACACCAGCATTCATTTCTTAGAAGGGGGGTTGTTAGCCAGGAATTCTTTTTTAAGGGGTCAGAATGGCTAGAAAAACAAACAAAACAAAAAAACAACCTGCTCTTGGTGCACTTTCCTGTTCATTTGCATATGAATAAGGCCTTATGCACACGAATGTGTGTCGGCCTAGCTCGTGCTGCGGACACGGACCTATTCACTTGAATGGGGTCCGCAATCTACACCGCAAGAAAATAGTGCATGCTCCGTAGTGCTTCCGATCCGTGCCTACGTTCCACATCTTCCAGATTGCGGACCCATTCAGGCGATTCTGTTCGCAGGCCGCAATACGAGCACGAACCTGCTACGGTAGTGTACATGAGGCCTTTAAACTTTTTCTCCAGAATGAACCAACAGATCATTACATTCAGCTGAGACAGCCCTACAAGGCACTGTGCCTGGTTTATCAATGAATTTGTTGCTGACCAACTCCCATCAACCCATATGTCATGATAGTTAGGGCTTATGCACACAACCGTGTATATTTTGTGGTCCGCAAAAAACACGGATAACATCCATGTGCATTACTTATTTTGTGTAATGGAACAGCTGGCCCCTAATAGAACAGTCCTATCTTTTTCCGTAATGTGGACAATAATAGGACAGGTTCTATTTTTTTGTGGAACGAAAATATGGACATATGGTAACGGAATGTAACTTTAGTTTTTTTTGCGGATCCATTGAAATGAATGGTTGCGCACACGGTCCGCAAAAAAAAACAAAAAAACAGAATGGACACGGAAAGAAAATACTTTCGTGTGCATGAGCCCTTAAAGGGAGGTATGGTGCGAGCTCACTTGCTGAGCTTGCTCTATATGCAGCAGGTGCGTCTGTATTACACCATCAGCACCCACCAGTCACCTGTGATCAGTGTCATTGAACATCTCGGATGCCGCAGGTAATAGCGACTACTGTATGTGTGTGTATATATATATATATATATATATATATATATATATATATATATATATATATATTACCACCATTCCCAATTCAAAAAAAGGAACATTATACCAAATCGCCACTTTCAAAAGTGTCAGAGAAATTCAAATATAAAAATATTTATGCAGTGAATGTGTACAGTGAACACCTGAAGGGGAGGGAAATAAATAAATAGATGATTTGCTGTTTTTTGTCATTGCCACTAGGGATGAGCGAATCGACTCGCATAAAACTTTGTTAGAATACTGTACGAAGCAGGAGCTCTGTACAGTATTAGAATTAGAATGTATTGTCTCGCGGGACCTCGGGTAAAAACTTCAAAAACTAATTTCTACTGTAAAAAAAAAATTACCAAACTTGGGTTTGATTCCGAGTGGCATCCCTCCACCCCAAAAAAAAGAAAAATTGAAAAAAAAAAAATAAATTATCCAAAAGTTGTATGTACCCCAAAATTGTACCAGTAAAAACTACACTCTGCAAGTAATGAAGTTTTGACATTTTCCAGTTATTTTTTTATTAATTAGTAAAAGATAAAAGAAACTATAAATTTGGTATCTCTGTAATTGCACTGACCCGCAGAATAGGTCCTGTCATTTTTAGTGCATAGTGTACGCGGTAAATAAAAAATCCAAAGAAAAACACTTTTTTTTAATCTCACACAGAATTTTTCTATCCAGTTTTCTTCTGTTCTCAGGGGATCTCAGTGTCAGACCCACCGTATTCTCACATTTATCGTTTATCCTGTGGATTTTGTAAAATATTGAAAAAAATAAAATAAAACAAAAACACACGACATGACTGCAGCCCGTGAACAAACCAATTGTGGGCCCCTTGTGATCACTCCCATTTCCATTGTTTCTGCCCCTCCTATGTCACAGTTTGGGGTAAGCAGGTGGCTACTGCCACAATCAAGTTTCCTGGTCTAACCCTATATCTCAGTGCCCTGGGCAGTACAGCAAGGCCCGTGCTCCCCATTCATACCCCCCTGACCAAAAATCCCCTTAATGGTATTTTTCTTTCATTTTTGGGGAATGCTCTGTAGAATTTGCTGACATAGCGGCGAACCAAAAACATGAATCATTTATAGAGTCGGGCAGATGAATTATTGAGAAGCGCAGGTGAGCCCAGAGAGTAACACGTTCTTACAAGGATCTAATGAAACATTCACACGGGCAGCGAGAGGTAGAATAAATATTTTATGACCTCATATACACCCACGGCCCGCGTTCACACAACGTTATTTCATCAGGATTTTCTGTTTGTCTTCATAACCAGAGGGAGATTTATAGAAATAACCTAAAACATAAGGGTAGGCCTCCTGCTGAATCAGGACCTGGGAAAGCTGTGTTCATGGAAGGATCCCTCAGCCAAAACATCTACGGTCCAAACATGTATAAAGAGAAATGCCCACAGGTTCTCCGGTCCAGTGTTCATATACTGATTAGTGTTGAGCGCGAATATTCGAATAGCAAATTTTAATATTTAGTATATAGTGCTATATATTCGTAATTTCGAATATTCGTCATTTTTTTCCATCTGAACCCATGATTCCTCCCTGCTTCTTGCTTGAGGGCCAATGAGAAGGCAGTTCACAACAATACTTAGTGCACCAATCAGTAAGATGTAGTCAGTCCTGCTAAAATGGGAAGTTGCACGTATTTGCGCAATCGCGACTATATCGGAGCACTCTATCTGCATATAAAGCTATTGTAATGTTCTGCCGTGCCTACCATTTTCTCCAGTCTCAGGATAAACTCAGGAGACTTCTAGTAGCTTGAAAATGTAGCCAAAGTGACCCACGCCTGTATTTCACGTAATGAATTTGCATTATGCGATTTTTAGATTGCTGATTTTTTGCAATCAAGAGAATAATCTCGAATACGAATATATGACGAATATTCTACCACATATTCGCGAAATATCGCAAATTCGAATATTGCCCCTGCCGCTCATCACTAAGGCCTTATTCACACGTCCGTAGTGTTTATGGATCCGCAAATTGCGGATCCATAAACACACCCGGCCGGCAGCCCCATAGAAATGTCTATTCTTGTCCGCAATTGCGGGCAAGAATAGGACATGCTCTACTTTTTTGCGGAGCTGCGGCCGTAAGATCGGCGGTGCTCTCCGCATCGTTCTGTGCCCCATTCACAGTCAATGGGTTTGCATGTATTCCGCAAAATTGTGGAATACATGCGGACATATATGCGGACGTGTGAATAAGGCCTAACAGAGATGCCATTTATATCTATGTCTAGGAAAGCTGGGTGAGAATGGATATGGCTGCCACTGCAGAACCTACAGGTCTTCACACCTAGCATGTCGAGGGTATGGACAGATTTGGCATTAAGGAGACTTGAAAAGCTGGATTATAATCCCTGTGGGATATGGGGTGCAGGGGTCTGGTGGGCCATGGTAGGCGTTTTTGTCCAGGCGGCCACATTGGTTGTCAGTTATCTCCTGCAGGAAGAGATTTAACAACCAGGGAGCTAAACAGCTTGGACTCTAGATGGATACAATGTATCAGTGGCAGTTAAAATGTAACAAACTATCATAATAGGGGGGAATTAGAGCTGCTGACTGGGACCTCCATCAATTATGAGAACGGGTACCCTGTACAGTTAAAGGGGTATTCCAGTTAGAGAACGTTATCCCCTATCCACACTCACAGTAGAGGGGATAACTATTAGATCGTGGGGGTCCTATCACTGGGACCTCCACTGATTATGAGAATGGGGACCCTGTACCCCATGAAGCCCCCTTTAAAATGAAAGGAGCCACAAGTCAGGTACACATATAAATCCTCCGTTCATTTCTATGGGAGCTACAGAGAGCTCCTCTGTGAATAGGGGATAACTTCCTCTAATAGGAGTACCCCTTTAAAAATGGAGATCCATGGAGTGTGGGAGGAAACCAAAAGCCAGACAAATTCAGCTGCTCTAATAGGATGGGGGATAAACCATCGTAATAACAATTGTTCGTCTCCCATGCACTTTCCTTTTTGCAAGTGCACAATATACACGCACTGGCCATGTGCGCTCCTCATCATGGATGCTGACCCATTCGCTTGAATGGGTCTGCAATCTGCAAGGCACGGAGCGGAAGCACTACGGAGTGCTTCCGTAAGATTTCGATCAGTGCTTCCACACTGCAAAAAAAATGGAACATGTTCTATTTTTTGCGGTGGAACTGAATCTTGCGGATTGCGGACCCATTCAAGTGAATGGGTCTGAATCCACGAACGGCAGCCACACAGCTGGTGCATGTACATTGCGGACCGCTATTTGCATTCCGCAGCACGGGATGCACATGAGCTCTTTGATAGGTACAGATCCCAGAGGTGGGACCCAAACCTATATCCAGAATCGGTACCCAAAGTGAAGAGAGATCAGCTGTGCACGCACAGCCAACCCTCCATTCTCCGCAATGGGAATTCCGAAAATAGCAGAGCTTTGGCATTATTTCCATCAGTCCCAGTGCAGTGAATGGAGAGGTGGCCGCACTTCCAGGGCTCGCTAGTTCCATTTACTGCTCGGCTATTTTCGAAACTGCCATAGCCGTCAATGGAGAGCATGCAGCGTATGTGTGGTGCACTCTCCTTAAAAGGGGTTATCCGATTTCTAAAATATCCGCTCAATGCCCAGGCCCCTTGTATGGATTATACTTACCCAGTCCCCTCATCATTCCAGATCTCTGTCATTCAGATCAAAACATCCGGCGACAGGGGGGAGCAGGCAATAGCAGGCCGCGATGGGGACGAGCCCCCTTGACGCTGGTCAAAGTCACGGCCTGCTATTGGCTGATCCCCCCTAGTTGCCAGATGTTTTGATCCGATCGACAGAGAGATGCAGTGGCGGCCGTGCAGGGATCCAGAGCGATGCTGGTGCCGGAGAACAGGTAAAGCTACTTTCACACTCGCGGTTTGGGTGGATCCGTCATGAACGGATCTGTTTGTATGATCTGTAACATAGCCAAGACGGATCTGTCAGGAACTCCATTAAAAGTCAATGGGAGACGGATCCGTTTTCTATTGTGCCAGAATGTGGTGCTTGACGAAACTGATCCAAATGGATCTGTCCCCATTGACTTACATTGTGTGCCAGGGGCCCCCATTCTGGAGATAAGAGCAAGTCCTGCTACCTGATATTGATTGCATATCCTAACAATATGCTATCAATGTCCCAGATAAGAGTACCCCTTTAAGTTTCGGAATATTTCCCACCCCCCTTTGCAGTCACTAGATCTTTCTAGATCATTTCAGCCTGTATTAATTACTAGGGTGATTGAAAACGGATTTTCTAAACGAAATCCAACTAAATAGGCTGCTTAGCAAATAATTCATCTGCTAATGACGTGCCCCACATTAATCAGGCTCATTAGCTTTTCTTTTTCCCAGTGTTTGGTGCCCGAGGTGAAATCCACCATTCCAGCAGTACAGGATCGCGTGCATAATGATGCTTTTGCTATCAGTTTACAGCTACAGGAGAAAAATCAGATTACAAAAACACAATGACAAACCAGGAAAATCGGTAGCAGCCAACACCCAGTTGACTCATGACCCAATATTCTGCAACACTTTACCGATATTACCATCCCTCGCTGTCCCCAGCAGAGCTGACACTCTAAGTTTATCAGTATGTCTTTGAAGTGTGGGAGGAAACCCATAATACAAACACGAGGAGAACATACAAACTCCATGCAGATGTTGTCCTTGGTTGGATCCGAACCTAGGACTCCAGCGCTGCAAGGTACCAGTGCTGCTAACCACTGAACCACCGTGCTGCCCACAGTGTGTTATACATAGGCAGAGCCCGCAGATCAGACGCCATGTCTAACACAGAACCTGCCAGCTCTTATAAAGTGTCTGTTCTAGTAAATACTCGCCATGATGCAGAACAGTGGTTGGATCAGTGCTACCGGTTCCCAAAATCAAGGTTTCAGAGTGTCGCCCTCACCCCTCATCCAGGTTGTTCATTCTTCAACATGGTAAGGGCTCTTTCACACGACCGGATGACATCCGCGCGCATTCCGTTTTTTGCGGAACGGAACATCTGGCCCCTAATAGAGCCGTACTATCCTTGTCCGTGATGCGGAAAAGAATAGAACAAGTTATATCTTTTAACGGAAAGGAATGCACACGGAGTACCTTCCGTTTTTTTTTTTTTTTGCGGACCTATTGAAATGAATGGTTCCGTATACGGACTGCAAAAAATGGCCTGTACACTCTCAAAAAAAACCTTTGTATGAAAAAGGCCTAACTGTTACACAGACACAAAGGGCTTGTACAAAACAAAATGAAAGACTACATTTGCTTTATTCCAAATGTTACAAAAATATTTTGTGAGGTCGAGCTTCTGCTAATGTATTTGCAGTACCTGAAAATGTTGGGTTTGTAATGTTATTTAATGTTTGCCTTGAACACCAGCAAGTGAGGTATGGCTGGCATCAGGAATGGGAATAACCACCCTATTCCTCCCCTCTTGGTAGGAGTGGACTGGTCCTATTTTCTATTTCCTGTCAAGAGGGGGAGTGTTTGCTAGGACTGAGGATTGCGGAATCACGTCCTATTGCTTCTGCTCCCAGGGCCTTAGGGACCAGAGAACCAACTCATCTGTGAGACCACTACTCCAGAGAGACTTCAAAGACAAAAAAAATAAAATAATAAAATAGATATTGTACAAAGCTACAGTGTTACAGTCAGTAGAGTGACCAGCAGCAATAGCTATCCAGAACCTGCTGCAGGTGAGGGACTATGGATCAGACACCCATCACCTAGTTTACATCCAGGCCCCCCCAAAAAAAAACTGCATTACACAGTGGCCACCTATATCCTCAAGTGTCAGCTTTCAGCTGTTAGCCATTAGTTCAGGACATATCTCATTAGGGCAACTACTACTCCCATCCTCAGCACTGGCTCCTCGGGGTCTCCCTGCTTATTTACCTGGCAAAGCATTGTCTAACATTATATTAACCTTAGGAGTGCTAGGAATAACTGGACTTAATCTGGTTGTATGTTTTTGTCCTTCAGGTGGAAGCTGGATTGAAGTAGAATGACTACGGGGAGGACAGACAAGCTGCTGGGATGTGTAGAAATTAAGTTCTGTGAAGGGACAAGGAATGTAGAAATCATCTGTCAGTCTGGCTCGAGAAACATGTGACTATGCCAGAAAACTTGGAAAAAAAAAACATGATAAATTTTCCCCATAGTGCTTACTAAAAAGTGCAGCTATGCCAGTTAGTAGCCAGTGCACCACGTTACCACTTTTCTGCAGTGAGCGCAGAAAAGTGAGCAAGGTTCTCCAGAACAGCAAGTTTCACCTTTTTTAAAAATCTTTATACAAGAAAAAGTCCAGCTTCGTCTGATCAAATTAAATATTATTAAAGCCCCTTTCCCAGGTGGTTTACATCCATGGGTACTGAGAGAACTGAGTTCACAGACCATTGTATGTCATCTTCTTGGACTCTCTGGTAACAGTGCCACAACATTAAGGATGACAGATATTGTACCAATATTTAAAAGGAATCTGTCACCAGGAAATTCACTGATCAACCTGACACGAGGGGGAGGGGGGCATTTATTAAAGGGGTTCTCCGCAAATTAAGAAAATGAAAATACATAAATATTACTTTTTTATAATTTATTCCCAAATACCCTTCATTAGTTATAATGGTTTGTTCTGTCTGGGGAGCAATCAGGAGAAACAAAATGGCCTCCATCCTATTAGTACAAACAAAACTTGTCCTAATCACACAGCAGGACAAGTTACTTCAGAACACTGAGCTAAAGATCTGCCTCATCCTCTTCTCTGCTCTACTTGTCAGGGATTATGATCCTGAATACAGATGATAAGATCTTCAGCTGAGTCTTTGTAGAAATGAAGTACAGACAGGACAGACTGTGGTAATGCAGCTGCTGCTCATCTCCACCACCTCATCTCCTCATGAACTCCATTTCTACAGAGATTCTGCTGAAGATCTTATCAGCTGTATTCAGGATCATAATCCCTGACAAGTATAGTAGGATGAGGCAGCTCTTTAGCTCAGTGTTGTGAAGTAACTTGTCCTGCAGTGTGATTAGGATGGCAGCCATTTTATTTCTCCTAATGATTGCTCCCCAGACAGAACAAGCCATTATAACTAATGCAAGGTATTTGGGAATATATTTATTTAGAATCAATGTAATATTTAAGTATTTTCAGTAATTTTATTTTCTTAATTCCCAGAGAACCCCTTTATGCCTAAAATAGTTGCAAGTACCTTTTTTGACTTGTAATGTGACAACGAGCATTATGCTTGTTCATCGAGTAATTGTCGTCACCTTTACATAGGCAGATTATCGCTAACGAGCGTTCGTACTAACACTCGTCAGTAACATAGTAACATAGTATATAAGACCGAAAAAAGACATTTGTCCCTCCAGTTCGGAGTGTTTCCTACAAGTTGATCCAGAGGAAGACAAAAAAAACCTGTGAGGCAGAAGCCAATTTTCCCCACTTAAGGGGAAAAAATTCCTTCCCGACTCCAATCAGGCATCAGAATAACTCCCTGGATCAACGAAACCTCTATAGTAGCTATAACCTGTAATATTATTACACTCCGGAAATACATCCAGGCCCCTCTTGGACTCTTTTAGTGAATTCACCATCACCACCACCTCAGGCAGAGAGTTCCATAGTCTCACTGCTCTGACCGTAAAGAATCCTCTTCTATGTTTGTGTACAAACCTTCTTTCCTCCAGACACAGAGGATGTCCCCTCGTCACAGTCACAGTCCTGGGGATAAATAGATGATGGGAGAGATCTCTGTACTGACCCCTGATATATTTATACATAGTTATTAGATCTCCCCTCAGTCATTTTTTCTAAGGTGAATAACCCTAATTTTGATAATCTTTCAGGGTACTGTAGTTGCCCCATTCCAGTTAGTAATTTAGTTGCCCTCCTCTGAACCCTCTCCAGCTCTGCTATGTCTGCCTTGTTCACAGGAGCCCAGAACTGTACACAGTCCTCCATGTGTGGTCTGACTAGTGATTTGTAAAGTGGTAGGACTATGTTCTCATCACGGGCATCTATGCCCCTTTTGATGCAACCCATTATCTTATTGGCCTTGGCTGCAGCTGCCTGACGCTGGTTTTTACAGCTAAGTTTGCTGTTTATTAAAATTCCTAGATCCTTTTTCATGTCAGTGTAACCGAGTGTTTTACCATTTAATATGTACGGGTGACTTGCATTGTTCCTTCCCATGTGCATAACTTTACATTTGTCAGTGTTAAACCTCATCTGCCCAAGCCTCCAATCTATCCAGATCCCTCTGTAGCAGTATATTGTCCTCTTCAGTGTTAATTACTTTACACAGTTTAGTGTCATCTGCAAAAATTGATATTTTACTGTGCAAGCCTTCTACAAGATCATTAATAAATATATTAAAATATAGTGATAATCTTTTTGAACATCAAGCAGTGCAAAGAGCCCTTAACAATTCATTCTGTAGAGGTACTTTTAATCCATATGGAAATGAGAAGTTAAGTGCACCGATGGGGAACCCAAACCACGCCATGCACCTCCAGCTTCCTGGAGGAGGGGGGGGGGGCAAGGATATAGAGTGGTTTGGACCTGGCCTCGGTTTAACTGTCGATTTCCTGGTGACAGATTCAATTTAAGAAAGGTAAATTGATGGAACCGTTTAACCTCCGGTAAGTATGACATGCAAAATATTGTAAGGTATTCTAGGAGATGAGCTGCATAAGTATAGAAATAAATTAATAACTGAAAAAGTAAATAAACTAATAACCGATAACCAGCATGGATTCACGCACAACAGGCCATGCCAATCTATATGCTGGGTGTCTGCGAGAATGTTGGTCATGATTTACCATTGCAATCTATGGGAAAATCAGAGCATTCCTATCAAGCCCTTCCACTGGCAGTGCTCGATAGGAAATTTTCTAGGGCCGGCTACAGAGCCTTCAGAAGGCCTCAGGTTCCTGCGATCTTGTGGCACTCCTGGTAACTGTGTGATCAGATTCTGTGGTCACAACCGACAACGCCAGTTACGGACTGTGCCAATGGGTGTCTGCCGGGTAAATCAGCAGGCCCTCTGCAGTTATGGTGCCCGCTCAGCTCAGAATAGTCACGTGGTCAGCGGCCATGGTAGGTATGCCACTTTCAGAGGGTTACAATTAATGCTGGAATTGATCTGAAAAATGTTGGACTAATGGACCCGTGTCCTTTTTCAAGCTATGTATTCCACTTACAAAAATTGCAGATAGACTTGCATTTGATGAGTCCCGCACGACTGAATTTTGTACAGACTTGCCCAGCAAAAATTCGGGGCTCTTTTTTCTTTTTGTTTGCTTTGGTGTGCTCAGCTGCGGACAGTCTACTCCACAGGAATGATGTCAGCACCCTCTGCGCTTGCTGGCACATGCTGGGTCATGTCCAGGAGAAATAATCTCTGTATAGCTATGCAGAAACTAAAAGGGTTAAGAAACTTGGCACTGACATTAGTCTACAGCAGAGCTGCGTACATGGAGCCTGTACAGTAGCACACAAGGTCTCTGCACTTCTATGTTCGGCTGCCTGCACTCGAGTGCGGGTGAACGCACACAAGATCCAAACGAATTTCCATGTGGATTTATATGCTTTTCTGCAACATATTTGCACCAAAATACACAAATTCAAACTTTTTTTTTATGCGGATCAGATGCCGTTTTTGCAGATTTCCCCCTTCATTGGAAGCAAGTGAAATCAGCAGCTAAAACCCACAAACATAATTCACATGCGGCGGAGTTGGAAATCCACAATGCAGGACAATTTCCACACAGGAATAATGTGCAAAGTGTACAGGAGATTGGTGCAATCTCATACACTTTGCTGGCACTATAATACCCTGTGGTTTTTCCACACGGGAATCTACGCAGAAGAACCGCATGTATTCCGCATGCATTTCCGGGTGCAAAATGTCTTACAGAAATTCCTCACAAATTTCTGTGCGGATTTCTTTGTGTTTGTGCACTAAATCTGCACCAAAAAACGCACGTTAGTGGCTGTTTTTGGTGTGGATTTGAAGCAGTTTCGCTGCAGATTTCACCTTTGCATTGAAAAAGGGTGAAATTTGCACAAAAGAACAGCACAAACAATTGACATGCTGCGGAGTTAAAAAAAACAAAGCGTACATGAAATTTGTCTGATCTCATACTTAGCTAGTACTGTATTGCACGGCGTTTTTTCCGCACAAGAATCCGCACAGAAAAACTGCATGTAATCTGCATTGCGTGTAGGCAGCCTTAGGCCTCACGCACACGGCTGTTGTTTTGGTCCGCGTCCGAGGCGCGGCTGGGGCGCAGACCCATTCACTTCAATGAGGCCGCAAAAGATGCGGACTGCACTCTGTGGAATTGCGGAACGGAACGCGGAGCAGCTGCCGTGTTTTGCGGATCCGCGGTTTGCTGACCGCAAAACACATACAGTCGTGTGCATGAGGCCTTATAGAGATCTTAAGGATTCAAAGAGAAGACTAAATCCTAGAACTCTGACACAGAGATACAGCATGGGCCCGTCACAGACATTGCATGTCATATTGCAGTTCTTTACAAAACTAGCAATATGTAACAAATGTGAATTCCCACCCTTAAAGAACATTGCATTAAAGGGGTTCTCCGCTTTGGGCAACCCCTACTCCTTAGAAAGGTCCATCGACAGTTGGCTGTTCATATATTGCCCACTCCTGCTGAGATCTTCAGCGATCAGTTGTACTCTGTGGATAACCCTGGCAGAGTTTCCTTTTCCTGCAGCACCTCTACAGGAGAAATTATGTATTACACGGTGTCCATTCATATCAATGGGCTGTCTATGTAATACAGGACAAGTCCTCCAGAGCAAGAGATGCTTTCCATAAACATTCTCCACTGTGGCCAAAAGATGAAGATCCTGAACAGATGACCCCCCCATTGACTCATAATTCCCTCAAAAAGGGTGTGTGAAAATTAGTTTTCTAAGGCTCCATGCAACATCTGCATTGGCGTTTCTGTAAGGAACTGCTGGTGCAAATTCCACCATGATGGAAACCTAAAAAATTCCATTAAAGTCAATGGGGTCCAGCGGGAGCTATTCTTTTCTGTCATGCTATGAATGCCATGGGGCTTCCTTTCTTTTTGTTCTGCGCCTATAACAGAACAATGGACCAATGAACACAGGTGTGAACGAAGCCTAAAACTAAACTAAACTTAATAATCAATAAATAAAATAAAATAACTGTTCTATTTGTTTTTATCTCTCCATGCAGTGTGGGGAAAAAAAGAATCTAAAGGAAACCATCAGCAAGCAGGTTCTCTAATTCTTTATTGATTTTCCCAATGACTTGTGTGAATACCCAGGTCAAATGGGTTCAACACCAAGTGAGTGGTCAGATCAGGGCAGTTTAAGTCAGGTGAACACAAAAGATCCATGTCGCAGCTTGGAGGCAGACCCCTACGCTTTTATTGAACCAAACTCAGGTCAACATAGTTGAGTTCTGGGAAAAACCAAATTAGATCCAAATTGCAGTCATCGATATTGTACTGTATATACAGACACATATAGTAAGTGGCCTTTATATTCACTGCTGTGGGAAAAAGAAAATATCCGAAGCTATTTTTGGATGTTCCATAGCATTGAAAAGAGATGGTGCCTCGTGTGCACACCGTGCTCTTCATCCACGTCAGGGCCCCTATTGTTGAGATAGGTGTGGCCGTGGGTTCCATCCCTGGGACCCGCTTCTATCAGACATTTATGGACCATCTTCCTGATAAATAGGACAACTCCTTTAATAAAGGTTTTACAGTGTTCTTTGACACTTTTGCTGTTTTTAGCCTTATTTCTCTTTTTTTATGCACAAAATGCTAATTTAAAATCTATAGTGAATCATGACACTTTTGTAATGTGCATTTTTTTTTTTTCAGGGAATTTTTTTTTCTCTTATTCTCCATGAGAAAAGCCTGAAAATATGCCTGTATAAATGCAAGTTAAAAAAATTATAAAAAATATAAATTCCTACCCCCCCAGAAAATCTGTAAAATGCATGCTGTTTATTTTTATTCCCCCCTCCAAAAAAGCCCCAAAATTCGCTATGTGAGTCTAAGGGCAGTGTTTGGAGTACATTGTACCATGGACGTAGCAATAGCGGATGCAGAGGAAGCAGCCGCTACCGGGCCCAAGAGCCTAAGGGGGCCCAAAGTACCGCATAAGACGACACACAAAGCACTGAGGGAATAGGGGCCCCCCCAGATGAACTTTTGCACCAGGGCCCATGAGCCGTTAGCTACGCCCATGCATTGTACCATCATAGTTCGCAACAGTACCAGGAAACTGACAGAACAGGGGAAGACTGAGTGAAAAGTAGCAGCAATGGGGTATATCTGTGCAAATTTTCCCCAAATTTGGTGGGTAGTGGGCATGTCCTGCATGGTCCCAGGGGCAGAGCTTAAATGTCCCATTCTTCATTGGCAACTATGCACTATATACACTCAGGAGCGTAGCTAGCGCCTCATGGGCCCTGGTGCAAGAATTCAGCTTGGGCCCCCCATCCCTCAGTGCTTTGTGTGTCTTCTTATGCGGAACAAGGGTCTTTGGGCCCCCTCAGGCTCCTGGGCCCGGTAGCGACTGCTACCTCTGCACCCCCTATAGCTACGCCCATGTATACACTCGATATAGACTGTGGATGAGTAATAAATTCAAATATTTAGTCAATTTATTAAACACTATTGGAGCCGGCCAACTCTAACCACTTATGAACCTGCATTTCACGGACAGACCGCGGCTCGACTGACCTGAAGTCACAGTACGACAGTGATCCATGACGCTATGAATACAGGGCAGTAGACCCGCAGTCAGGCTGGAGCTCACAGCATTATGGATCCATACTACATAGTAAGTTGGGGTAAGCTAGGTCATGGTCGAACAAGGACCATAAGCAGTACAGTGTATTATAGAAGTGATCAAAGGATCGCACAACAAAGTTCCCTTGTGAAACTATTACTTGGAAAAAATAAGTTATAAAAAGTTTTACTAAAAATATCTCCAAGTTGAAAAAAAAATGCACAGCTTTTCAATAGAAAAAAATTGCAAAAATAAATTTTCCTCCGCATATTTGTTATCACTGCATCCATAACATCCCACAATGTACAATTATCACATAATATATCTAGAGGAGCGAATTTCAGATTTTGAAATCATATTTTGAAATTTGTTCACGCTTCGTTTGGTGGTAAAAGGTGAATTGCGTTATGGATTCAGTTACCACGGACCATAACGCAATTCCGTTATTCATTCAGTCATAAGAGAAAATCTATGGCCTGCATAACGGAAATGGGACGGATCCGTTCTGCATCCCATAGACTTCTATCATGACAGAATGAATAACGGCTCTAAAGTCATTCCGTTATGCATTCCGTCATAGAATTGCGTTATGGTCTATGGTAACTGAATCCATCACGCAATTCACCTTTTATCACCAAACGAAGCGTGAACGAATTTAATAACATGAAATTCGCTCATCTCTGAATATATCCCACAATGTGAACGTTGTAAAAAATAAAAAAATAAAAAACTTGCTTATTGTGCAAAAGTAGTAAAATGTATATATTTGGAATTGCTGTAATCGTACTGACCCAGAGAATAAAGTTATCATGTTATTTATGTTGCAGAGTGAATGTCGCAAAATTTACAATGTAAAAACTCAGTGTCATTAATACCGTTTTTTTTGCCCTTTCCCCCCAGAAAGAGTTAATAAAAGTTAACCAGTAAGCTATGTGTAATGGTGCCATAAAAAAATACAACTTGCCCTGACAAAAACAAGCCATCATATGTTTACAGATGGAAAAATAAAAAAGTTCTATCTCTAGGATGGAGACTATAAAAAAAAAAAGACCCAAATCCATTGGGGGCTAAGCAGGTTAAAATCCAGCCAAGGCCGTGTTTACATCTCCATTTAGGAGACCCGGCGCCCAATGCCCGCTGTCGGCCAGACAAAAATACGTTGCATGCGATGGTTGTTGTCTGTCCATACCTGGCCCCACCGGACCCAGTTGCAGTCAATGGGGATCCGGTGGTGAAGTAGAGGATCTGGCAGTCTGCCCTGTGCCGGAGCAGCCTGCAGGATCTCCTAAACATAGATGTGAACTCTGCCTTACTGGATCCTTGATTTCCTTCACAGCACACATTCAAAGAAATGACCACGTGATCTGAACAATTACAGAACCGGGGTCATAGACTCTGCCCTTCAAGGGGCTCACCACAACTTGCTGACCGTGTCTCATGCCACTTGAATGGGATAAGCTGCAGTACTAGAAGCGGCCGCCCCTACAGATGGGTTGTGATATCAGGTCCGAAAGCCAACGCGAGATCCAGCTTTAGATTTGGGACAGACGGAGTAACCCACTGATGGCCGCATTGCTCAGGTTTGTTGTATGTAAATAATATCGTTTTGACTTGTGCTGAAAGCTGGAAAAAAATTCTGACGAGATAAAATCTTCATAGAGAAGATGTAGATACGAGCAAATACCTGAGCAGCCTTTCCCGGGTAACTGAGGGCCGAGCCAGTGACCTCATTAATACTCAGTTAAAGGGTAATCCTATGATTGATCTAAAAAATAAAAATCAGACATAATATAGTACATGACAATCTCTTTCTAACAAAGCTTGAACCAGCCCTGTACCTCACATGGGTCCAGAGATCTCCCCATTCATTGATCTTCTAGATTTATATCAACCTGGCAGCTCAAGGGGAGTGTCCTTTCTGCTGCAGCTCTTTCCCTGTAATTGCCAGAGCTTCTAAAAGAACAAATGGAGGGCGACAGCTGAAGATTCAAACTTAGCATGTACGACCACCTCAGTGAGGTGGACAAGAAATAAGGAAAAGAAGAAACAGCAGGTGGCGCTATACAGATACATTTTATTGAATAGCTCAGCGGCTATGCTAAATATTTAATTACATGCAATTACAAAAGTATTCAGAGATCCAGGGTCCGGTGTAACGTTACATTTCCCTACTTCGTGAGTTTTCCCTACCGGTCGCACTTGATATGACGTGAGGAGGCGTTCCCTGGTTGTGACGATCTGCGCATGCGCAAAATGACAGTTTAGGGAAAATCTCAGCGTAGTTCAGCTGCACACCGGGACACTGCGCATGCGCCGGAGAGCCTAAGTAGGGAAATATTGCCCAGTCGCAGCGCTGAGGGGAGATCTGATGGCCATTTTTTCTGTTAAATAAATAAATATTTATTATATTTTAGAAAAAAATGGCCATCAGATCACCCCTCAGCGCTTGCGCACTGGGCCGTAATATTTCCCTACTTAGGCTCTCCGGCGCATGCGCAGTGTCCCGGTGTGCAGCTGAACTCCGCTGAGATTTTCCCTAAACTGTCATTTTGCACATGCGCAGATGGTCACAACCCAGGAACGCCTCCTCACGTCATTTCCAGTGCGACCGGTAGGGAAATCTCATGAAGTAGAGATATAACGTTACACCGGTTTGAAAAATGTAGAATATTTTTTGAGGCACAACCCCTTTAATAATTTCTGTCCAGGCCTCATATTCATAATTTTCATCACTTCCATCAGTTTATGAGAGGGTGAATTCTGAGATAATTCGTTTATTGAATGGAAATCCCAAAATCGGTCTAAATCTTCCCCCAACCAGATAGATATTTTTTGACCTTCATTACAAGAGGTCTTCTAATGTTGACGTATAACAATTCAGGATTAAAAAAAGTCTTGCTATAGATCAGGGATGCTCAACCTGTGGCCCTCCAGCTGTTGTAAAACTACAACTCCCACCATGCCCTGCTGTAGGCTCATAGCTGTAGGGTGTCTGGGAATTATGGGAGTTGTAGTTTTGCAACAGCTGGAGGGCCGCAGGTTGAGCATTCCTGCTATAGATCAAGACTGGTGTTGAGCGAACTTGTGTTTTAAGTTCCGCTTCCAAAGTTCGGGTTTATCGAAGAATCTCGTTATGGATTTCGCTACCACGGACCATAACGGAATTTGGAATCCATAACAGGATTCTTCGATAACCTGAACCTGAACTTTGGACGCCGAACTTAAAAAAAAAAAAAAAAACAAGTTCGCTCAACACTAATCAAGACCTTTGCTGCTGATGCCAAACTTTCTGTGATGTTTTCTGTTTTGGTTTGTAATATTTTTTTTGGCGGTGGTTTGTGGATAGTTAAAATAAATTGGTCTTCGACTCTCTAGCTTTTACAAAACCATTACCCCCAGCACGCTCTGGCAACCAGAGGCTGCCTGGATATGCTGGGCGTTGAAGTAATCACATCTGTGACAAGATAGTCAGTGGTTGGTCCGCGTGTCCGTTTTTTTGTTCTCCATGTGTCATTCCACGGACACTGCTAGGCTGAGAATTAATTTCCAGAGCATAAACCAGCAACAATACGGGAAAACCACAAGCGGCATCTGTGTCGTGTCCGTGACTTTCATGGACCCATAGACTAGAATATCCATAAACACAGACAAAAATAGGGCATGCTTCTGTGGCATCACCACGCTCCGTGGAAAACAACGCACATTAAAGTCAATGGGTGCGTAAGCATTCTGTGAAGACCATGGACATCACACCATGATTCACTGACGTGTGGCCTGACAAGACAATACTCCATCATCTATGATTGTGATGTCGTACAGTGATGAATCAGAGGCCACCTCACCTCTGTAAAACCATTCTAAGGTGTCTAAAGCCTAGTGAACAGTCTATAAAAACGTCTCTACGGATGCATACGGCATAACCACTTGACACAATCCTTCCCAATGACAGAAAAACACATATCAGCTCTCCATAGAGCACGATATCCAGGAACACCTTGATTTGGATGAGATACAAGTCATAATATGAAATGGTTCTATAAATTATTACACTGTATCCACATTACTGAGCTATGGATACAATTCAGCAGATTAGGGGCTCGTTCACATCAGCACTCAGCTGATTTGGCACATAACTGAGCCCAATGGAGCCTAAGAACCCCATAGACTATAATGGGGTCCGTTAGGTGTCCGCCCAGAAGATGATTTTGGAGTGGAGATAAAAGTAGTGCCTACAGGACTTTTGTCTCCGCTCCAAAATCTTCCTCTGAGTGGACACCTAACGGACCCCATTATAGTCTATGGGGTCTTTAGGCTCCGGTTGGCTCAGTTATGTGCCGAATCCATCCTTTCCGTTCTCCTGCTCCTAAACGGCTCAGGAGAACGGAAAGGCTGAACGGTGATGTGAACGAAGCCCAACTGCTGTCGTTTGATCACTAGATAGACAGTTTTATGCCAAACTGGTGCAATATACAATGTATCAGCCTCTGTCCCTCATGTATACATTGTATCAATATATACATACAATGACTATTCGCCACCTCACCTATACTATCTATAGCCCATCCCTCTAATCTGAGCATCCAGTTATAGTCCTTATTTGGACTGCAAAAAATTGATCCGCAACATACAGGTATCTTCCACACACATTTCACATTTTTCTCACTCTGGCAATACAGACCAGAGTAGGCCGGGTTATATCATTAGCAAAAAGGCCTCACGGATGCGCAAAAAATACGGATGTGTGCATGGCCTCAAAGAAATGAATGGGTCACTGTGCTACCCTCAAAAAAATGTGGAAAGCACATGGATAATACATATGGTCGTGTGCATGATGAGGCCTTACAATGTATCAGATAATTCTCCCAATCTATATACTGTGGGGTGGATAAATCAGTCTCACTGCCCCGGGATTGTGTCTTTATTTGAACCAGAAGGAGTGGCACAAATATCTGAAGTGAATGCTTCTTTCATTCACAACATGCAAGACACGTTTTTTTCTTTTTAGACAACTTTTGCCGCAGATTTTTGTCTGTACCTGCTTCGCGCTTTTTTTTTTAGTGCAGTCTTAGTTTTTGGCGCATGTTCTGGACAAGGGGGCGCAATATCCCGATTAGTTTTGAACGGACTATGTTAAGTTCAGTGTCAAAAGTTTGGGTTATCGAAGAATCCCATTATGGAATTTGGCATCCATAACTGGATTCTTCGATAACCCGAACCTTGGACGCAGAACGTAAAACACAAGGTCGTATCGTGCGCCGTGTTGAATCTTCCCTTCACCACTCTCTAAAGCAATCTCACAGATTCGGACACACAATCCAAATGATACATTTTTTGCACAAATTAAAAAATGGTGCAGGCACAATATTTTTTGCAAAATAAACCTCCTTATGTATCTGCCCCGGTACGTCTCAACCTAACCCCTTGATATGACCATCTACCCTGAAGGTGTACACTGTATACTCTAGAATTTCCATTTATACCATCTATCCTCCCTCATTTATACGACGTAACATTGTCCCATATACACATATACTGTGTAGCACATTCTCCACCTGATCTATGCAATGTATCAACCTATTTACCGCTAATATATACAATGTATTATCAGCCTACAGTAATGTCCCCCTCCACGCCTGAGCTGTACAATGTCTCCACCTCTACAGTGCATCCACACCACTCCTTATCTATTCAATGTATCGGCCCTGATTCCTGGTATCTGTATAAGGTATCTACAAAACCTCACAATCAATAAATCCACATCTTGGCCCCATTTTAGATGCTGCTACCACTTCAGGTTTCTGAAGCCAAAACAAGGATTGGATTCCGAAAAGTGGAAACCTCAAATCTGTCCTTAATACTTTTTGTCTTTTTATGATCCACATCTGATTTTGGTATCAAAAAACCTTAATGTGTGGCAGTCCATACAATTTATCCACACATCACCTATATATACAATGTATCCTCCGATCATCCTCGCCCCCATCAATGTAACCTCCTAACCCCCCCCCAATCTAAGAACAAACACCTGAGCTGTACAATTTATCTACCCATCTCCATCCATACAATGTATCCACTTCACTGCCAATCGCTACAATGTATCAACACTGGGTCCCACTGATACCTGGGATACAAAGAGTTGTGTAGACAGAGGGCAGGTAAGTCTCACCTGCCAGTGATCACATCCACCTGGGACCTACATGACCCCACTCACCGGTTCCTGGCCTTCCTCCCGGGTGAGGTCTCCTGCAGTTTTAGGGGGGCTCCTCCAATGCTAAATCCCAGAGCTGCTTTGTACACCTGGACTCAGCTCTCAGTCCATCCTCACAAATGGCTTCCTGCTTGTTGTGTCACACACCTGACAAACAAGTTTGACAACTTTTAGCTGCTGCCTTCTGCTCAGTACATGGAAGTGTTCACACAGAGAGGGTGCTCACCTCCAGGAGGAGGAGGGGGGAATGCTGCATGGAGGGTCCTGGGAGGGTCTGGCCCAGGTCATGTGACCTCAGGTAAGGGGAAGCCTGGGGTCCTGATGCTAATTAGCCCTCCTTCATCCTCAATGACCACAGCCCTGCCTCCTCTCCCCTCCTCCTCCTGACTCCTGCCATTTGAATGTGCTCAGGTTACAAAATTACTCAGTCAAATAAAAGGAGGACAAATAAGAATTGCAGGCAAATTCCGAGTCCGTGAAAATAAATAGCACCTACACGCCATAGTAATGTCCGCACACTCCTACAGGGTCCATACATAGTACAGACCCATGCCGGTATTGTAGCAGGGGAAATACATCTGACCATAGACACAAGGTGGTAACCGTCCATCGGATGGACCACCGGCATTACAGAGATATACGACAAACCGCCTGGACGTTTCTAATAGAGTTAAGATTATGATAGAGAATCCAACAGGGCAGGTCAGTCTCTGATATATTATGGGGCACATTTATTAAGATGGCGTTTTACGCCGAAAGGCCCCTTTCACACGAGCGAGTTTTCCGCGTGGGTGCAATGCGTGATGTGAACGCATTGCACCCGCACTGAATCCTGACCCATTCATTTCAATGGGTCTGTGTACATGAGCGTTTTTTTTTTTTCACGCATCAGTTCTGCGTTGCGTGAAAATCGCAGCATGTTCTATATTCTATATTCACGCAGTTCTGGCCCCATAGAAGTGAATGGGGCTGCGTGAAAAGCGCATTGCATCCGCAAGCAAGTGCGGGTGCGATGCATTTTTCGCTGATGGTTGCTAGGAGATGTTGTTTGTAAACCTTCAGTTTTTTTATCACGCGCATGAAAAACGCATTGCACCCGCGCGGAAAAAATGAAACAACGAAATCGCACAGTTTTCACTGAACACATCCGCAACGCATCCGGACCTAATCCGGACACGCTCGTGTGAAAGAGGCCTTAGTTTCCCCCCCTTGCGCTGCTGTTAGACTTGTCAAATTTATGACGAGGCACACGCCTCGTCATCAATTAGGCGCATTTATTGCATTCTTCGCTCCTGTCGAGAAAATTATCCCAGCCCCTGCGTAGCGTCGTTTTTCACCAACATTTACGCCGGTTTCCCTGCGTTAGAGCTCATGTACACAAACGTATTTTTGGTCTACAATCAATTCCACATTTTGTGCGGGTCGGATGAGGACCCAATCATTTCAGTGGGGCCACAAAAGATGCAGACAGCCCACCGTGTGGTGTCCGCATCCGTATGTCCGTTCAGTGGCCCCTCCAAAATATAGAACATGTCCTATTCTTGTCTGTTTTATGAACAGTTCTATAGAGGAAAGGACATTCTGTTCTGCAAAATGCGAAACACAAATGGCCAGTATTTGTGTTTTGCGGATCCGCAATTTGAGGACCGCAAAAACAGCTACTGCCGTATGCATGAACCCTAAGGCCTCTTTCACATGAGCATGACGGATTAGGTCCACATGCGTTCAGGGTGCGTTCAGGGAAACTCACACCATTTTGCAAGCAAGTTCAGTTAGTTTTGTCCGCGATTGCGTTCAATTTTTTCCGCGCGGGTGCAATGCGTTTTTCACGCGCGTGGTAAAAAACTGAAGGTTTACCACAACATCTCCTAGCAACCAACAGTGAAAATTGCATTGCTTCCGCACTTGCTTGCGGAAGGGGTATTCCGGTTTAAAATTCTGATTAGATCAGTGGGGACTCCCATCAATGACAAGAATGGGGACCCCATACCCTGTGGAGCCCCCCAAAATAAATGGAGTAGTCAGTTAGGTATGTGCCCAGCCACTTCATTCATTTCTCTGGGAGATGGAGTAAGACAACCACAATCTGATAGTTATCCCCTCTCCTGTGGATAGTGGATAACATCATATAAATGGAATACCCCTTTAACTTGGTTGCTCAGAATTAGAAAAAACGCTAACTCCAGAGACAGTACGACTCCAATCTATGTGTTTTGTCTTGTATTCCATCTTAGTGAATGGGGCTGAGCTGCAATACCACATACATCCTGTGGACAGGGGTGTCACTGTTTGTAAAAGAAAGCAGCCATTTTTTTAAATCCTTGGCCGCCCCTTTAAATTGGTCAGCGTTCAGATCTGACAGCTACATGGAACTATCCCCACATTTAATATACAAAACTGCCTTAGATGTCCATAGCAACCAATCAGAGCTCATCTTTCATTTTTTCAGAGCCCTTTAGGAAATGAAAGGTGGGCTCTGATTGGCTGCTCTGGGCAACTAAGACAGTTTTACTCTTAGGCCGTCTAGATAAATGACCCCAAGATGTCTTCTGTATTTAAAACATTGGTTTCAGTTGTTAGCCAATACATTTACTGTCATTTTCTATTGTATAAAAGACATGTTAATAGATTGGTGTGAAGGACAACTGGCTTACTCGCCCATAGCAACCAATCAACTTCCACTTTTCATTCTCCAAAGGAGCTCAGAAAAATGAAAGGTAGAATCTGATTGGCTGCTATGGGTAACTAAGCCAGTTTTCCTTTTCACCAGTTTTGATAAAGGGCCCCCCCCCCCCATCAGCACCCCCACCCCCACCCCGTTATCTCTGTTTTCATTCAAGTTGGGTGCCATTAACATATCCATAGTGGTTGTCACCCAGCTTTGCTCAACTACAGAACTACAGAAAAGCTTCAATTTTAATGGTTATAAGGGGTGATTAGGGGTCAGAGGAGAGACACTGCTCCATTACTAGACAAATCTGCCATTCAGAAGTTGGGAAAAGCTGGGTGACTACTTATAGGGAGCTGTACGTAAAAGTAGTCGAATATTCAGAAGGCTCACTGTTGGCTCTACCTGGTCAATGTGATATAATATTACATGGCGAACAGTAGGTTTTACAGGGGTTGTACAGGACTAGAAAAGCAGGTTGGCTTTATTCCAAAAACAGTGACCCACCTTTGCATAATGGCATTCCAGTTCAGCCCCATTGAATTAAATGGGGATGAGCTTCAATACCCCAGGCGTGGCACTGTTTTTGGAATAAAGCAGCCATGTTTGTCTAACCCTGTACAACTCCTCTAAGAGTGCTTTACCCAGCTCCAGCCTTCTCCCTTCAAATATTTCTTTACACCTAAAGCAACCTATCAGGCTCAAGCTTATTTATCAAAAAGTTTCTGAAAAGTAGTGAAGACAATATATAGACTCTGAAAAAAAAAAAAAAATCCCCACCAAGAAGGAGTCTGCATACAAGATGAGATACATCCTCTAGCTTGGATACAGGATGACATACAACTTCTAGGCTAGATACAAGAATCAGTACGGCCTCTAGCCTAAGGGGTTACTAAATGAGATATGGCCTCTAGCCTGGAAACAAGATGAGTTACAGCCTTTAGCCTGGATACAGGATGAGATACGGACTCTAGGCTAGATACAAGAAAAGATACAGCCTCCAGCCTTGTTACAAAATGAGATACAGCCTCTAGCCTGAATACAAGATGAGATACGGCCTCTAGCCTAGATACAAGAAGAGATAGAGCCTCTAGCCTAGATACAAGATGAGATTCGGCCTCTAGCCTGGATACAAGATGAGATATGGCCTCTAGCCTGCATACAGGCTGAGATATGGCCTTTAGGCTGGAAACAAGAGGAAATACGGCCTCTAGCCTTGATACAGCCTATTGACTAGATACAAGATGAGCCACGGTCTCTAGCCTGGATTTAAGATGAGATACGGCCTCTAGACTGGATACAGGATGAGTTATGGCTTCTAGGCTAGATACAAGATGAGAAACGACCTTCAGCCTGAGTACAAGATGAGATTTGGCCTCTAGCCTTGATACAAGATGAGATATGACCTCCAGCCTTGATACAAGATGAGACACTGTCTCTAGCCTGGATACAAGATGGGATACAGCCTCTAGACTGGATACAAGATGAAATATGGCCTCTAGGCAGGAAACAAGATGAGATGCGGCCTCTGGGCTGGATCCAAAATGAGATACAGCCTCCAGCCTGGATACAAGATGAGATACAGCCTCTAGCCTGAATACAAGAAGAGATACAGCCTCTATCCTAGATACAAGATGAGATACAGCCTCTAGCCTGGATACAAGATAAAACAAGGCCTCTGGGCTGTATACAAGATGAGATGCAGCCTCTATCCTGGATACATGATAAGATACGTCCTCTAGCCTGGATACAAGGTGAGACATGGCCTCTAGCCATGATACAAGATGAGATACTGCCTTTAGGCTGGAAACAAGATGAGATAAGGCCTCTGGCCTGAATACAAAATGAGATACAGCCTCTAGTCTGGATACAAGATTAGATACAGCCTCTAGGCTAAATGCAATATGAGACACAGCCTCTAGCCTGTATACAAGATGAGATACAGTCTCTAGGCTTATTGCAACATGAGACATGGCCTTTAGCCTGGATACAAGATGAGATACAGCCACTAGGCTTGATACAAGATGAGATACGGCCTTTAGCCTGGATACAAGATGACATATGGCCTCTAGGCTGGATACAAGATGAGATACAGCCTCAAGGCTGGATACAAGACGATATACGTCCTCTAGCCTGAATACAGGATGAGATACAGCCTCTAGCCTCGATACAAGATAAAATACGACCTCCAGCCTGGTTACAAAATGAGATACAGCCTCTAGCCTGGATATAAGATAAGATTTGGCCTCTAGCCTGGATACAAGATTAGTGACGGCCTCTGGCCTGGATAGAAGATGATATACGGCATTTAGGCTGGAAACAAGATGAGATACAGCCTCTAGGCTGGATACAAGATGAGACATGGCCTCTAACCTTGATACAAAATTAGATACGGCTTCTAGACTGGATACAAGACAAGATATTGCCACTAGCCTGAAAACAAGATGAGACACAGCCTCTAGCCTGGATACAAGATGAGATACAGCCTCTAGGCTTGATACAAGATGAGACAAGGCCTCTAGCCTGGATACAAGATGAGATACAGCCACTAGACCTGATACAAGATGAGATACAGCCTCTAGGCTTGATACAAGATGAGACAAGGCCTCTAGCCTGGATACAAGATGAGATACAGCCTCTAGCCTGGATACAAGATTACATATGGCCTCTAGGCTCGATACAAGATTAGATACGGCCTCTAACCTTGATACAAAATTAGATACGGCTTCTAGACTGGATACAAGACAAGATATTGCCACTAGCCTGAAAACAAGATGAGACACAGCCTCTAGCCTGGATACAAGATGAGATACAGCTTTTAGACTGGATGCAAGATGAGATACTAAGAAACAGTTAATTTACTGCAGCACTCACCTCCAGTTTTTTAAAGGAGACACGGACTATACTGGTCCAGACGTGGCCAGGTGAACAATCCTGAGATAGCAAAAAAACGCCAGCTCCTTGTCCTTAAGAACCAATGCTTTATTCTTTCATATATTCATTTAAAATCCATGTGTATGAACAGAAAAACGATAGTAGAATGTGTCGCGTTTCGGGCCACTTGCATATGGGCCCTTCATCCAGATGGATGAAGGGCCTATATGCAAGTGGCCCGAAACGTGTCACATTCTCCTATAGTTTCTCTGTTTGTAAACATGGATTTTATGTTTCAATCTTTTTATTGATTTTTGTATTCGACATGCGAAAACAGTACGACACACTGTGGACGCAGCCACTGTGATACATCATAATACATCTTATAATGTTACAGAGAAAAACGTCAGTTTACTATTTTATCAATCTCCATGTGACACGGCATCCGCATAGATGCTGCCAAACATGGCACACACAGATCAACATACCATGACCATCTCTTGTACACAGCTGTGAAAGAATAAAGCATTGGTTCTTAAGGACAAGGAGCTGGACGTTTTTTTTTGCTATCTCTGGATTGTTCACCTGGCCACGTCTGGACCAGTAGGTGTCCACAGCTTTGTCATGTGCAATTAACATTAATGGAGAACAATAAAGGAATAACATTAAACTAGTGACAATAATCCAGCTCTCTGTGTTTGTGTGCTTTTTCCATTTTAGTAAAATACCTATATGTTTGCCTGTGAATATTAAGCACGGTAGTTAGGGTGTTTCATCCACGTCTCCCACACTCGCTCCACTCTTTTCCTATTTATCAAAGTATCCGGCAACATGTGTTCATAGTGACATGTCAAATTTAGAGTGCTATACACTTCTCCCATTGTCGGAGGATTTAACTCTTTCCAATTTTGCATTCAACATAACATGACCAATTAATGGTCTCAACTCGGGTGAGAAGGGGTGAATATTTAAGAATAGTAGAGCCAATGCTGGGGACGGCCTTATGGTCTCCGAGCAAATGTCGGATATTAACATAAATACATCTTGCCAATATGTGAGTAGCTTCGGACAGCCCCATAAAATGTGTAATAATGTTCTGGTTTAACCACACTGTCTCCAACAGCCTGCAGTTGCTCCAAGGTATATCTTACTCAATCTGCTGGGTGTGAAATACCACCGTAGAAGCGTTTTAACTCCTGCTTCATAATCGGTAACGCATTTAAAAGTCGAGGATAGAAATGTCAGGGCTTTAACCCATTCCTCTTCTAAATACTCCTGCTGTAGGTCCTTTTCAAATGCTATCAAGGGATGTGTTTTGAGAAACTGACTTTTATCCCCTAATATAGTATAGATAGCTTTAGTATTATTAGTGGAAATTTTAGGAATTCCCTGGAGCCGCTGGATTACATTTACATTAAGCTTAGGTGGGGAGAGAAGAGTTTGGTTCCAGAAATGACGTATTCTCAGATAGTTGTAGAATTCCTTGTTAGGGATTGGGAATACTGCCCTTAGGCCCCTTTCACACGAGCGTGTCCGGATTAGGTTCGGATGCGTTGCGGATGCGTTCAATGAAAACTGTGCGATTTCGCAGGCAAAGCCATTCAGTTTTGCCTGCGATTGCATTAAGTTGTTCAGTTTTTTCCGCGCGGGTGCAATGCGTTTTGATGCGTTTTTCACGTGCGTGATAAAAACTGAAGGTTTACAAACAACATCTCTTAGCAACCATCAGTGAAAAACGCAACGCACCCGCACTTGCTTGCGGATGCAATGCGTTTTTCACACAGCCCCATTCACTTCTATGGGGCCAGGGCTGCGTGAAAAACTCAGAATATAGAACATGCTGCGAATTTCACGCAACGCACAAGTGATGCTATCAAGGGATGTGTTTTGAGTGATGGCATGTTGTATCGTGTATAAAGGTAGATTTAATGATGCTTTTTTCCAAATCAGTATATTTCTCAGAGAACTTTTGCCCACTGTGCTACCCTCTATCTGAACCCAAGGCTTTTGATTGTCCTCAGTCCACCACTCAGTCAGAAAAGAAAGGCCTATTGATTTACCCTGGGTTCACACCTGAGCTTTTTTGAGACGTGCGTTGTACGCGCGTTTTTGTCGCGCGTATTACAGCGCGTTTTTGCAAATAGGAAACGCGCGTCATGCGCGCGTTCGTGACTCTAGAGACCAATTGAAAAAGGCATATCTACACTTTAACGTGTGTTAAACGCGCATTTTACACGCGTTCCCATTGAAGTCTATGGGTGCAAACGCGCGACAAAACGCCCCAAAGAAGCTCAAGAACTTCTTTGAGCGTAGGGCGTTTTACAGCACGTTCAAACGCACTGTAAAACGCTCAGGTGAGAACCATGCCCATAGGGAAACATGAGTTTTCTCCTGTTGAGCGTTTTACAGCGCGTTCGAACACGCTGTAAAACGCGCAAGTGTGAACTGAGGGTTATGGTAATCTTTTATGGATGATGAACCTATAACTCCTACCTTTCTTGTCCAAATTAGTATGGAATTAGCAATTCTAGGTGGTTTCTTTTTCCAGATGTATCTATTTAACAGACTTTGTCCCTTCTTGAAAAATGAGTTTGGGAAGGGTCATCATTTGGAAGGATGACACCCTACCCACCCACGACATCTCCTTTAGTGCAAACCCTTTAAGATCATTTTCAAGTGTTTCTAAGAGAGGTATGTAGTTTCTCTTATACAAGAGAGAACTTGGAGAAGTCAGAGGCACTCCCAAATAGCTGATGCTAGAGTCTTGCCAGTCTAACCGATATTTGGATTTGAGGATGTGAAGTTCTGCATCCTCTATCTGCATTGCCAACGCTTGGGATTTAGATTCATTAATTTTATAATATGATAGGACCCCAAAATGTGATATGAGTTATTGCATTTTGCAGCGTCTTAGATCTATCAGGGTGAGTATAATCTCGTCAATATCTATTGAGTTCCTAATGAGTTGCGCCAAGGGTTCCAGGGCCATAATAAATATTAAAGATGAAAAAGGGCACCCTTGCCTCGACCTGTTCGTTATGTTAAATCTATTAGATAAAACTCCGTTCGTATATGCTTGCGCTGACGGATTTGCGTATAGGCTAGAGATAGCGTTTTTAATTAGGCCCTTAAAGGGAACCTGTCACCGGGATTTTGTGTACAGAGCTGAGGACATGGGCTGCTAGATGGCCACTAGCACATCCGCAATATCCAGTCCCCATAGCTCTGTTCGCTTTCATTGTGTAAAAAAAATGATTTGATACATATGCAAATAAACCTGAGATGAGTCCTGTCCCTGAGATGAGTCACGGACAGGACTCATCTCAGGTTTATTTGCATATGTATCAAATCAGTTTTTTTACACAATAAAACCACACAGAGCTATGGGGACTGGGTATTGCGGATGTGCTAGCGGCCATCTAGCAGTAGCGATGAGCGGCAGGGGCAATATTCGAATTTGCGATATTTTGCGAATATTTGGGTGAATATTCGCCATATATTCGCGAATTCCTGATCTTCAGGCATTATTTTCTTGATTGCGGAAATTCGCATTTTAAAAATTTGCATAAAGTTCGCATAAAAATTCGCATAAACTGTCCTCAGTCCATGTCCATGTCCTCAGCTCTATACCCAAAATCCCCGTGACAGGTTCCCTTTAAATCCCATCCTGTCCATCACCGAGAAGGCAAATGACCATCTGAGCCTGTCAAAAGCCTTCTCTGCATCTAATGTTATAGCTAGAAGTGGGATTTTCTTCATTTCAGCAAAGTGGAAGGTATCTAACATTCTTCTAGTGTTATCTGCTGCTTGTCGGCCTTTGACAAATGCCGTTTGGTCTGGTTTGATTAATGAGGGTAATAAAGGGGCCAAGCGACTTGCTATCAGTTTACAGAACATTTTTATATCTACATTAATTACCGATATAGGCCGGAAGTTCTGAGGGATATTATCCGGCTTACCAGGTTTTGGGAGAGTAATTATAAGAGCTGTTTGCATTTCTATTGGGAATGGTATTCCTTCGGCTGCTCGCTAAAAAATACATGTTAAGTGGGGTGTCAGTGGTTCAAAAAACTGCTTATAATATTTCCCTGACAGCCCATCCGGGCCTAGAGATTTTCCCGGTGGTGAGGATTTAATCGCTCTCTGAACATCCTCTTCTGAGATGGGCTTATCTGCTCATCAGAGAGAGATGGAAGATTTGCTTTTGTGAGGACGTTTTGGACCAATATGGGGTAAAAATCTGGTAGTGGGGTCGTGTCCCTTAGATTATAGAGCTGTTCATAGTACGATCGAAATTGGTCCACTATGTCTCTGGGGTTTGTAAGTTTTCCCTGAGTTTGAGGGTGTAATATGTGGGAAATATGGGATTTTGTGCGAATTGACTTTAATTTAGAGGCCAAGAGTTTTCCAGCTTTTTTTCCCTGTATATAATACCTGGCTTTAGTTCGAGAGAGGGCCTTCTCGTAATTAAAGGAAAGAAGATTACGTAGCTTTTCTCTTTCCGATTGTATTTTTGCTGACCGTGCAACTGTAGGCTGTTGTTTGTTCACCAGTTCTAACGCTGTCAATTTGGTTAGAATGTCTGCTATGTTCTTTTCCCTAGCTTTATTCTCCTGGTGTCCTATCTTAATCATCAGTCTCCTAAGGGTACTTTTACACTTGTGGCCAGATCCGTCCTGCCGCAAGTGCCCGTGCATTGCCGTGCTGCCGCTCCGTCCCCATTGACTATAATACGGCGCAGCACGGCAGTGCACGGCAAAGATCGCCGGACTGAAAAGTCGGACATGCAGTACTTTTAGTCCAGCCATCTTCGGCCGTGCACTGCCGTGCTGCGCCGTAGTTCCGCCCCCCGCCCCATTATAGTCAATGGGGACGGAGCGGCAGCACCGCAGTGCACGGTTACTTGCGGCAGGACAGATCCGGCAGGCTGAATAGCCTGCCGGATCCGTCCTGCCACAAGTGTAAAAGTACCCTAATATATGCTTTGTGGGCTTGCCATACAATGTATGGGTCCTCCACAGATCCTGCCTTGAAAGTAAAATAGTCAGTTATTACATAGTAACATAGTAACATAGTATATAAGACCGAAAAAAGACATTTGTCCATCCAGTTCGGCCTGTTTCCTACAAGTTGATCCAGAGGAAGGCAAAAAACCCCTGTGAGGCAGAAGCCAATTTTCCCCACTTAAGGGGAAAAAAATTCCTTCCCGACTCCAATCAGGCATCAGAATAACTCCCTGGATCAACGACCCCTCTCTAGTAGCTATAACCTGTAATATTATTACACTCCAGGAATACATCCAGGCCCCTCTTGAATTCCTTTATTGTACTCACCATCACCACCTCCTCAGGCAGAGAGTTCCATAGTCTCACTGCTCTTACAGTGAAGAATCCTTTTCTATGTTTGTGTACAAACCTTCTTTCCTCCAGACGCAGAGGATGTCCCCTCGTCACAGTCACAGTCCTGGGGATAAATAGATGATGGGAGAGATCTCTGTACTGACCCCTGATATATTTATACATAGTTATTAGATCTCCCCTCAGTCGTCTTTATTCTAAAGTGAATAACCCTAATTTTGAAAACCTTTCAGGGTACTGTAGATCCCTCATTCCAGTTATTACTTTAGTTGCCCTCCTCTGAACCCTCTCCAGCTCTGCTTCCTTCAGTTCTTGGGAATATTTTTTGTGGCTCATTATGAATGTGTTATTTCTCCATATTGGAGCTCTGTGTGTCTGGGATTGTTCTGTTAGGGATAGGGTTTTTGGGGCAAGGTCTGACCATTTAATGAGACCTATTGTAGTGAATTTTATGAGAAATAATGTAGGACGGTCCACCAAGAATAGATCCAGGCGCGAATAAGATGCGTGCGAGATGGAAAAATAGGTGTAGTCCCTTTCAGCACTATGTTGGGCAATCCAAATATCAAAAAGACCCTCCGCTTGTATCAGAGCAGAAAGGCCCCTATCTGTTCTACGGCTTGTGTTGGTGGAGTCAATAGGTGGGTCTACCATAGTATTAAAATCCCCACACATAATCAGCTTGCCCTGTTTTACTTGGTTCACTTGGTCCCCTCAGGAATACCATTTGGTGTGTATTGGGGGCCTATATATTCACTAAGGTATATGTTATATTATTGATAGTACACACCAGAATGATATATCTACCTTTGTTATCTATATGTAAGGAGACCTGGGAGAAGGTTAGTGAGTTTCTTAATGCAATAAAAACCCCTTTTGTTTTCTTAGTATTGTGTGCCTGAATTATGGTTGGGTAAAGGCGATGTTTAACTCTATGTGCATCCGCTTGTAGCAAGTGCGACTCTTGCACACAGAAAATATCTGCTTCTGCAGTTATCGCCTCTCTCCAAGCATTCCTGCTCTTTTGAGGGCTGTTCAGCCTTTTACATTAAGTAATCTCCATTTAACCCACAAACATACTATTGCCATCATACCATCCACATGAGAGCTGTAACAAAACAACCAACCAATAAATAACGCTGCAACTGTAAAACATATAACTTAAAACCCGTACGGTACAGTGCCGTTCACGGCTACTTGGGGGGGGGAAAGTTCCATATAGTTACCAGAGAGGTTCTGACTGCCCGGCTTTTCCCGGCAACTTAATAGTTAGATAAGAGTCATCTCTTGTGTGCTTCACTGTGGGAGACTGTAACCCATTCCTTATGTAGAGGAGTTGGTGCTGCCGTCCCTTTTTCTTTGTATGGTTCCATCCGGATCTTCCATTCTTCCATGTTAAATTAATATGTGAAAGAATAAAGCATTGGTTCTTAAGGAAAAGGAACTGGATGTTTTTTTGCTTTCTCAAGAAGAGATACTGCCTCTAGCAGGCGCGTACATACAGGGGTCGCAGCGGTCGCAGTTGCGACCGGGCCCGGCACTCCAGGGGGCCCGGCCGCCTGTGGACCCCTGCAGTAGCGCTGTACCGGGGCCCTCACTGGGGTGCCAGAATGAGCGCTGACACCATACTGCGGCGGGGCAAGGGAGCGCATAGTTCCCTGCCCTGCCGCCGCTCACCGCTATAGGCTTCAGGCCTAATAGGCCTGAGGCCTATGCGGTAGTGAAATCCCGGCACAGGCGTGCGCGATGACGTCATCACGCACGACCGGGGCCGGGACGCAGCAGCACAGAGAAGTGTGAGCGTCTTCTCTGCAAGCAAGCGCAGGTAAGTATTTAGCTTTTAGGTTTTTTTATCTCTTTTTTATTAATTTTTATGTGACAACTTTGGGGACATGTGGTGGAAAAATTATTATGGAGATAATGGAGGAATTACTTTGTGGGGGCAAATGATTGTGGGGGCAAATTACTATACGGCAGTGGGGGGAACTACAGAGTGAAGGAAACTACAGAGTGGGGAAACTACAGTGTGGGGGCAATGTGGGGAAACTACTGTGTGAGGGGAAGTGTGGGGGCAAATTACTATAGGGGCAGTGTGGGAGAAACTACAGGGTGAAGGAAACTACAGAATGGGGAAACTACTGTGTGAGGGGCAATGTGGGAAACTACTGTGTGAGGGGCAATGTGGGGAAACTACTGTGTGGGGCGGTGTGGGGAAACTACTGTGTGGGGGCGGTGTGGGGAAACTACTGTGTGGGGGCAGTGTGGGGAAACTACTGTGTGGGGAAACTACGGTGTGGGGGCAGTGTTGGGGAAACTACGGTGTGGGGGGACATGTGGGGGCAAATGATTATGGGGGCAAATTACTATATGGGGCAATGTGGGGAAACTACAGTGTGGGGGACATTACTATATGGGGTCAGTGTGGGGAAACTACTGTGTGGGGAAATTAGTGTATGGGGGCAGTGTGGGGGAAATGACTGTGTGTGTGTGTGTGTGTGGGGGCAAATTACTATGGGGGGCAGTGTGGGGGAAATTACTATATGGAGGCAGCATGGGGGGCGTTGGTATTGGGGAAGCACTGTAGGGGCAATTCTATTATTTTTGGGGACACTATACAGGGATTACTGCCTGGAGCACAATATAGGATGTTTTTAGCGTACAGGGGGTGAAGGCAGGTTAGGGGTGGGGGGCGGCGATGGGGAGGGGGCCCCATGGATCAGTTTCGCATCGGGGCCCCATGGATTGTGTGTACGCCACTGGCCTCTAGGCTGAATACACGATAAGATATGGCCTCTAGCCTGGATACAAGATGAGATACGGCCTCTAGCCTGGATACAAGATGAGATACGGCCTCTAGCCTGGATACAGGATGAGATACGGCCTCTAGGCTGAATACACAATAAGATATGGCCTCTAGCCTGGATACAAGATGAGATACGGCCTCTATCCTGTATACAAGATGAGATACAGCCTCTAGCCTGGATACAAGATGAGATACAGCCTCTAGGCTTGATACAAGATGAGATACGGCCTCTAGCCTGGATACAAGATGAGATACGGCCTCTAGGCTGGATACAAGATGACATACGGCCTCTAGGCTTGATACAAGATGAGATACGGCCTCTATCCTGTATACAAGATGAGATACGGCCTCTAGCCTGGATAGAGGGTGAGATACGGCTTCTAGCCTGGATAGAAGAGATACGGCTTCTAGGCTAGATGCAAGATGAGATACAGCCTCTAGCCTAGATACAAGATGAGATATGGTCTCTAACCTGGATACAAGATGAGATACAGCCTCTAGCCTAGATACAAGATGAGATATGGTCTCTAACCTGGATACAAGATGAGATACAGCCTCTAGCCTAGATACAAGATGAGATACTGTCTCTAACCTGGATACAAGATGAGATACAGCCTCTAGACTGGATAAAAGATGAGATACGGCCTCTAGACTGGATACAAGATGAGATACGGCCTGTAGACTGGATACAAGATGAAACATGGCCACAGATGTTACAGCTGGGCCCGGCACACTTGTGAAGCCGGCGTCCCAGCTGGTCTCATAAATGCTGGATTGGTGATAAATCTGGTGACCGGGCAGCCAAGGAAGTGCTGTAATCTGGAGGAGACATTCCTGGGAAACCCTTGCTGTGTGGACGAGCATTATCCTGCTGATAAATCCAGTTGGAAGCCCTGCCATGAGAGGAGCACACTTGGCTGAAGGATGTCCTGCACATATCGCTGAGCTGTTAGTGTCCCTAGTATCACTACTATGGGTGACGACTGTCATATACGATGGCTCCCCAGATCATCACACCAGCATTTGGGGCAGTGTGTCGATCCACACCAAAGGCAGGATTGAATGCTTGAACCCGAGCATTGTCGGATCCAAACAGAACTTGGATATGTCACTAAAGACAATATGGTTCCAGTCTGTAGCAGTCAAGGTTTCATGACACCACTGCAAATGAATGTGACAGTTGCTGGCTGTCAATGGCAGGACATGTAATGGGCTCTGTGTCACATAAATTTCCTTCTGCTACGCTGTCTGGAAACGATCCGGGCAGAGACGGAGGTGTGTAATGAAGGGCTCACCTGTGTCTGGATGGTGGGCAATGAAACAGTGGGAGATACTCATCAAAATGACCATCCTACATTTCTCAGTCCAATGATACATCCCCTCTCAACATTTGTCAGCTGGAAAAAATGTCTGTGAGTGCATTGTAGAGGTATGTCTAGCAGTCAGCCACCTTTCCCCAAGAGGTACACTACCCAAAAGTAGTCTCTGAGAGCCTTTTTATGGGGCAGCGGAGGAAGAACTTTTACGCCCTCTTATGGCAAGACTCAATGTCTAATCAGAACAGCAAGTTCCGCTGTCTATGCTACATTACCAGTCCACCAATTTCTAAAACAATTTCAAATAGAATATATCTACTGTATATCTAGGCCCTTACTTCCCCCATGAGGCGATAATTCATCTTTTTAATTACGCATCAAGTCCCAGAACAATCCTTAATTCCCTGCTCGATCGTAGATTCCAATGCATATTGCAGGATTGTTAACTCATTTAAAGTGACTCAATAAAATGACAGGATTAGGCATTAACTTGCTTGTTAACCAGGGAAAAGGTGCGCTTAAATGACCCCTTGTCACGTACAAACTCTGCGCTGGCCTGCAACAGTCGCAGGCCGTCAGGACATGCTGGGACCTGTAGTTTCACAACAGCTGCAGAATAGGCTCCTCAGGGGAGGTCTCCCCTGATGAAGCAGACGTGAAACACATGTCGGGGTGTGTTGTGGAGGTGCCATTTATTGGGGTCTGTACTTTTTGATACATAGAGTGATTTATAGGGGTATACCACATTGTGGTCTGATTGTTTTTTCATATGTACCCTCTGTACTTGTTTAATGTATTTATATATATCCATATATGATCGCGGCTGTGCACCTCCTCATGGTTTTGGATGTCAGCACCTTTTTATGTTGTCTTTTATGTTGGTTTTGCATGCTTGTTAATAAAGATACATATTTGCATGATCTGTGTCAGCAATTTGCACCTGCAACTTTATTGTTTGTTTTGGGCCCCATTTAATAGGTGTCTTTTGTGGTATAGGTGAGGTAAAACAAAGGAGGCACGCCTTGTAGGCCAAGACAGGATCTTTTTTGCCCTCAGTGGTATACAAAAGTCTTGTGACAGGCAACACGCCTAGTGGTTACAGTCTCTCACTAGGTCAGTTACAGGCAACAGCATCATTTGGTATGCTGTCTCTTTAAAGAGTCTCTGCCAGCATGCTGAACACTATTAAACCAGGTATATTGCCTGGTAGGATTAATCATGCCGAGTAAAACAATATCTTTATTTCTAGGGTTAATCAGTAAGGAAATATATAAATTTTTATATTTATGTAATTGAGGTATTTGGAGCATCAGGTGGCTGGCCATAGCACTAGAAGCACTGCTAGTGTAACGCTCTCTGTGCTCCCTGTACTTCCCCCTGCTCTTTGAGTAACAGGGCTGAACATCTTGTCTAGCCTTATGTTTTCGCGGCAGTGCTTAGGCTCCCGGGGAAGCTGGTGCAGAGGATGGGTGTGGTAGTGGCCCTGATGAAGTGTTGTGTCACGGTGCACTCCCTCAGGCCGTTGCTCCCTGGTGATCGGTGCAGTGGAAATGTAGCGTTGAAGAATGAGGCCAGAATTAAATGCAATAAAGTATTTTTATTAAGTGCAACATAGAAATTCGAATACATTCAGTAGCAGCAGAATTCAAGTGCAAAACTTCTCTGGCACCCGTAAGGATTATGGAGGCAGATTGGATAGCGGCAATTTAGCACTTAGGTCGTACTGGCCTCTGGTTGATGGGTGTCTTAGCTGTAGTACCTCACCTTGCAGAAGTGTTTGGAGATGCTGGTTATAGCAGTTAAAGGGGTTGTCCCTTCTCAGACAATGGGGGCATATCGCTAGGATATGTCCCATTGTCTGACAAGTATGGGACCCACCGCTGGGACCTGCACCTATATCAAGAATGGAGCGGGGAGCGCTGTGGCTGGAGGACCCCAGATTTCCCAGGGTCCGTCCACCACCAAGCTCTGCTCCCATAGAAGTGAAAAGGAGCGTACTGAGCATGCGCGGCCCATGCTCCCATTCATTTCTATGGGGCCGACGGAAATAGCTGAGCCAGCCCCAGAGAAAATAAATAGAGGGCCGCTGAGCATGCGCAGTGCGCCCTCTTTCACTTTCGGGGCTCTGTTCTCGATATAAGTGCGGGTCCCAGCGGTAGGACCCGCACCCAGCAGACAATGGGGGCATATCCTAGCGATATGCCCCCATTGTCTGAGATGGGACAACCTCTTTAACTCTTCTGTAAAGCTTCTCAAAAGACTAAGTGATCTCTCTGGAGAATACTTTTTTGGGGTAGGAGCTCAGGCTTGTGCTTCCTCTCCTCTCTTTGACTACACAGGAACTCCCTCTCCTGGCAGGAACTAGAACCAGCCCACTTCTAACAAGAGAAGAGGAATAGGGTGTTTAGCCCTGTTGCTTGGTAACCCTTGCTATTCAATCCTTCTGGTAGTTATGGCTATATGATACAATGCAAAATATATAACATTATAATATAAAATAATTACAAACTAGTTACAGTATTATAGTACACAGTAAATCAGCGCTTGCGCAGTGCATTTGTTGAGCTCGTAAAGCTGACTCTGAGCTGACTTAGTGCTTACGCAAAGGATCTACTGCTGCTTCCCAAGCTCAGGAAGCAGAATCTGGTTTTCTGAGCAAGCAGCAAGTTTCTGAGATGTCCAGCCCTGTCACTCAACGGTAAGGGGGAGTAAAGAGAGCACAGGGAGCTTTGTGCTAGTGGTGCTCCTAGTGCTATGGCCAGCCCCTTGGTGCTCCAAATACCTATCTACATAAATATAAAAATTTATATATGTCTGTACTTATTAACCCTAGAGAGGAAATAAATACATTGCTTTACTCATTATGATAATTTAATAGGGATGATCTTGCTGACAGAGGCTCTTTAAGTTCTTTAATATAGAGGTTTATTTGCTCCTGGCATTCCTGACCTTGGGGTCCACCAAGAAAATAGCAGATCTGGTTTTAGGCAGGAGGAGGACCTCCTAAAACCATGTTAATAGTCTCTTTGGAAATAAACTGATCTTTTAGAAAAGGATGGTGTTGACTATAGGGGATCTAACTGCAGAAACAATGGTGTAGGTTTAGGGGCTATAGTGGTCACAGTTGTGACATGGCACACTGACCCTTCTCACCACATGCTGACTCTCCCCTTAATTAACCCCCCACCCCACCCAGCGGGACCTGTGAAGAGAACTATAGTTATCTGTTACCAGCCCATTGGTTCCTGCTCCATAAGTCCCAGGCTTTCTACATTTCACCTCCTGCATGGATGGGGACATGTGTGCCACCGCAGCCCATGACTAACCTCAGTGGTGATGAGTCGCCAAGTGGCAGTGAAGACAGCCCAGGGCCCAATCAGATTGAACCGAGCAATGGGGAGCAGGTAATACAGTCTCCCTCACAGCTCCCACTGGGGTGGGGGGAATTTAAAAAAATGATAAGGCAAAGCACTCCTGTCTCTCTCACAGAGGTACAGGTTTATCAGTTACGACAAATCAGTTTACAAAGCGTGGCGATTACAGTTCACTTCCTGGCAGAGGCACTGTGCTTGCTGGTTACTCTTCTTGTCAGAGGCACTATGCCTGGTGGTTACGCTTCTTTTCAGAAGCAGTATGCTTGATGGTTGCACTCCTTGGCAGAGGCACTATGCTTTGAAATTACAGAAGCAGGCAAACAGTCTCTTCTCCCACACCTTCACCAGCTACATCCCTAAAGTGCTCTAAGCATCCTCTACATATAACTTTGCCCCTTTTGGGGACAAATTTAACATGATCATGTAACCCAGACTCGATCAGTAGCCCCAGGTATTCAGCATTAACCCTTCTACTTCTCTCCAACAGAGATCGTTACAATAATACATTCACTCCTGAAAATTAACCCACTCACATCCTTATATTAATCCCTTCACTGCCCTAGACCACTAGGGATACCGGTAGTAACTGCTTTACTGACCTAGACCACCTGGTAAGCTGATCCCTTCACTGCCATAGACAATCAAATATACTGGCGGTAAACCCTTCACTGCTCAATATTACCAGGGATACTGGAATTAACCCCCTCACCATCTTAGATAATTAAGTATATGAGATTAACCCTTTACTAGCCCAGACCACCCAGGATTCTGACATTATTCCCTTCATTGCTGTAATTCACTTGATATACTGACATTCACAATCAATCCTCACATTAAAGTTTCACTGCTTTAGACCACCAGGGATACTGAAATAAACCCTCTCATTGTCCTAGAACACTATGTATACACAGACATTAATCCCTTCACCCCACCAGGAATCATTGTACACAGCCCAATATAACAGGCGATTGTTGGAAAGGTAGCATTTCTTCCTGGCAATCGCCTGTTCACTAGAGGAGGAGACTACTGCCATTAAATGCAGCGATCTCCTCCTCAGTATAGGCAGGAGCGATCATTTTACCATCGCTCTTCCCTATCGCTGCTAAACTGGCTTTTTCTCTTCCCTACGAGTGCCGCCTGCAAACGATGATTTTTTAACCTATCAAAAGATTTGGATCATTCATCGGGCAATCGGTGGCAGGTGCAATACAGGCTTTACACTGCCCTAGACCACCAGGGATGCTGACAATAACTTTCATTGTCCTAGATCACCAGGGATACTGACATTATATCTGTAATTGACCATCAGATATTAACTTATTTGCTGCCCTAGAACACCAAGCTTTGGCCATCCACATGGACAGACATATGGCTCAACTATAACTGCCATGTTTGGACAGGCTAAGAAAATTAAGTTCTGATAAGATCCTGAAATTACAACTTGCTATAATTAGCCAACTTGTATATCAGGTTTAATGGTTCTCATGTATAAGGAGCACACCTCAGGAACTCCTGTAATTAAATGTATTGGGCTCCTTGATAATTATTTCCCCTGCGGCTGTTAATGAGAGACATTTATTACCCAACAAACCTTTGAATGTAAGAAAAACATGTTTTTCCATCCCTTGTTCACAGGATATAACCGGGAAGAGAGATGTGTCCTCGGCAGAGTCTGCTCATTCCCTAAGGTATATTTCTGGATTATGATTTCCGGAGATTTACCAGATTTGGCCTTTCACACTTGTAGCTATCACCCTGGAGATGTTCCATGTCAGGTGTGTTCTTACTACAGAGGAAATGTTCCAGGTCCCTAGGCAATGGGCGCGAACTTTAGTTATGGCCCACTATGGTTTTCTGGAACATTTACTGCTCTTTTCACACATGCGTTCGGACAAAATCTGGAGCTGGTACTAGGGCTCTGGGGAGAAAAAGTCTTAAAGTCTAGGACAAATATCGCAGATGTGTCCCTTCACACATACAGTCCCTCCGGGTAAACCCCAGAAAACATCAGGATTACACTGTAAGTGTGAATGGGGCTTAATAGACTTTATGTAATGTGTAGTTACACAATCACAGCTTCAGCTACACACATGTGTGATACAGAATACACATTCCCGGCGTCAGACTGTGATGATGGCAGAAGGGGCAGTAAACCAACACTATTGAAAGACCCAAGCCCCTAATTATATATGTCATGGCACACCGTGATATGTTATGCCTGAGGCTAGTTGAATAAGTTATATGCTGAATTGGAAAAATGTGTATTCGCCGTACAGGAGGTACAACTCCTGGGGTATCTGCTATCAGCTTTCGGAGTTCTGTATGGATCCAGAGAAGGTCCGCGCGATCCTAGAATGGGATCTTCCTGAGAACCTAAAAGCTCTGCATCGTTTTTTGGGTTTCGCCAATTTCTATGGAAAATTCATTCAGAACTATTCTGCGATTGTCAAAACCCTTACGGAAAAAGAAGGGGACTGATTTTTCTAAATGGTCTGACACTGCTAAACTGGCTTTTTCCTCTCGGAAAGAGTTTCACCTCGGCACCCATCCTGGTCCAGCCTGATGTTGAAGCATCAGAGGTGGGGGCTGTACTGTCCCAGGGTCCGTCTCCAAGTAAATGGCGTCCTTGTGCTTTCTTTTCTAAGAAACTGTTGGCAGCCGAGGAAAATTATGATATAGGCAACAGGGAACTTTTAGCTTTTAAATTAGCATTTGAGGAATGGCGCCACTTTTTGGAGGGGGCAGCTTATCCCGTCACGGTGATTATGGATCATAAAAACCTGTTATACCTTGAGTCTGCTAAATGTCTTACTGGTCTTTGTTTTTTACCAGGTTTAATTTTGTTATCACCTATAGTCCGGGGGGCAAAAAGTACCAAAGCTGATGCACTGTCCCAAAGTTTTCCTGGAGGGAGTGATGTTGACGATCCGGTGCCGATTTTACAAAAGGGGGTGGTTGTCTCTGCGTTACACTCAGACCTGGAGGGGACGGTGTTGGAGGCTCAGGGGGACGCCCCGGTCTCCTGCCCCCCAGGAAAGTTGTTTGTGCCTTTGAATTTGCGCCTTAAAATATTAAAACAACACCATAACTCTGTACTTGCCGGGGACCCAGGTAGTAGGGCAACCTCGGAGCTATTGCACCAGGATGTAGTTGATTTTGTGTCTACCTGTACAACCTGTACACGCGCTAAAGTCACTCATACTCAGGGTCTCTGTTATCACTGGTCATTCTCAATATTAAGTTAAAGGTTCCCTCTTGGAAATTGGGTCCTAGGTTTATCGGTCCTTATAAAATAGTCGCCGTCATTAACCCCGTGGCATATCGCCTAGAGCTACCTCAAACTTTGAAAATTCATGTTTTTCATAAATCGTTGATCAAAAGTATGTTGCACCTCCAGAACCATCACGGCTACCGCCCCCTTCAATTTTGTCAATGGCAATTTGGAGTTTGAGGTGGCAAGAATTGTAGATTTTCATTTCGTCCGTCGCTCCCTTTAATATATGGTGCATTGGAGGGGTTACAGTCCAGAAGAAATAATGTGGGTGCCAGCTTCGGAAGTAAACGCCAGAAGGTTAATTCGTTCTTTACACATTTCTTACCCGGAGAAACCTGGTCCTGAATCTCTGGTGGCCCCCTCGTAGAAAGGGGGGTACTGTCACGAGGGTGTCACGACCTAACGCTGACCCTGTTGTGCCTGGGGTCAGAAAGTCGCAGCGGGTGGCTACAAACTCAGTTTCTCAAGGGATCGCTCCATGACCTAATGGTGAGAATGGATTCCAGTCCAGGTTTTCCTGCTTAGGTTTGTAGGAATCTGTAGCTTTTCCTTTCGGCTGTTCTCTGTCAGCCACTCCCAGCTACTATATATTCTCCCTTTCTGCTTCCCTTGTTGCCAGATATAGACCTTCCTTTCTGATCTTCTATTCTGACTTCAGGTGGACAACTGTTGCTGTGGAGCCGTTGGAACTGGAGCTGTTGGTTCTCCGGTTCACTCCTGTTGTTGTCTCTGGTTTGTTGTCTCCCTTCTGGGATTGTTTGTGCTTTCCCTATTACTGCTCCCACCGCCCTGTTCACTACCTATGGCTTTTTTCAGGGTAAGCCAGGGACGATTCATGTGATCGGCGTACGGGTTAGCAACCTGTCTAGGGATGTCAGGTGAGCTAGGGGTCACCACTTCTCCCTCTCCCTAGTGGAAGGGTACTCCTCTTCCCTCCCCCTCTGCGCCGCATGTCTGTTACCTGCCATCTCAGACGTGATACTAGTGAGGAACTGGTATTCAAAAATTAGATTTGGCTGCTTTGCCAAATTTTACAAAGAAATTTTGCTTTGTGATGAATTACTTCATCACGAAGGGCATTTCTAAGTAGTGGGTGCAATGCACAGGAGCAGCGATTGCTAGTCCCATCGCATAATTGTACCCCTCAGATGGCGAGTTCATAGCTGATTGCATCTTATAGCAATAATACAGTGTATAATAAACAAAATTAATAAAATCATACTTACCCTCATCCATTTGATTGCAAAAACCTGGCCGTCGCCATATTAATTTAAGATCTAGCACAAAATCTTGCGAGGCCCGTGATGACATCATCATGTAGGCCGGTGTGGTGACATCATACGTCACCACTCTATTCAAAGCTTTGCAAATTCCTGCTGTTCTGTAGGGCTGTGGATCAGATTCCCACTCCCATTCACAGGAAAAATGTAGATCACAGCCCAAGGGTAGTAGTAAATCACATACGATTTTATTGGTACACGTGCGGCCAGTACAAGTATGCAAGCGTTTTCAGCTATCGGCCTTCATCAGGCACTCTGTCGCAGTGGAGAAGGGATTGAGGTGGAGAGATGCAGAATCAGGAAGAGGCCTGCCCAGCCGCCCAGAGAGAGTCTCTCTCCTGGGCGGCTGGCAGGCCCCTCTTTCCTGATTCTGCATCTCTCCCACCTCAATCCCTTCTCCATTGCGGCAGAGTGCCTGATGAAGGCCGTATTGGCCGAAAACGTTTGCACACTTGTACTGGCCGCACGTGTACCAATAAAATCGTATGTGATTTACTTCTACCCTTGGGCTGTGATCCAAATTTTTCCCATCATAGGTCACCACACATGGGATTTTGTGCAAGATCTTCATTTAGGATGGTGGCGACCGGCTCTTTGCGCTCAAATGGATGAGGCAAGTATGATTTTTTTTACATTTTGTACCACCATTCAAGGAAAATGTTGCTACCATGAAGCACAAGGAAATTCGGCTTTGTGGCGAATTGAATTTTCCCTGACGTTTGATTCACTCAAGACTACCTGAGGCTTCAAGGCTTTATACAGTATGGTTAAGATTATCATACTTAGATATCCCAATAACCGGACATTTAAGCTCTGCCAGGAACATCTCCAAAGCACCCACTTTTGTGTCAAATTTTCATAAAATCCACCTGTTTTGGGCCAGGTTTTCAGGACTGTCCCATCAAAATTGGGACTGATGGAGTATATGCATTACATTACAGTGATTGTGTGGGCATTGCCACTTTGCCCTTTCAATCAATAAAATAATCCAAATTTATTTTTTATAATAATTAGATTAAGAAAAGAAAGTAATGCAGTGTTATTTAATAGAAAACATAAAAGAACCAAATAAAAACAACATGGCTTGATCATTATGATCTTTAAACTACGAGTTGGGGCAAAAGCTATGGAAAAACGTTAATCATGGCAAACCTCTGACTTATGAGGAGCCATCCCTAGCAATATCAAAAGAGGAAAAAAGTTACTGGTTTTGTAATTCCTAATTCCTCCTGTGATGGCGCTGCAGTGAAATACAACACTTCTTTAATGGTTCTTTCATAGATTAAACTGGAGGTCCAAGCAGTGATTAATTTATTATCAAAGGATTTTTTTTTATTAAGAGGTCCAACTGCTGGAAATCAGCTCAGATCAGCGTAAAACAATAAAATAAGGGACACTCACCTCACCAATTTCAGCACCTTGAAAACTTAAGACCTACTGATGGAGTGGTTTGGGCTATGGTGGTGCTGGGTGCCCTGCATTGTGGGAGGACATAAGCTCATCTGTGGTCAGAAGAAATATCTTATATAGGCAAATAGTTGAGGCCCTTTAATTTGCTTTTATGTCCATTAATACACTATTACATATATTTTATTCACATATTACATATATTTTCAAGCATGGTGACCCGTGAAATACCATGATCTTTATGCATCCTCTCAGGTCCATATCATATATTTAATGGCTCTTTGGGGAATGAGTACAAAATACTAAGTGCGGCCTTAAAGGAGTTGTCTCACCTCAGACATTGCTGGTGGCTTATTACTAGGATATGCCACCAATGTCAGATAGTTGCGAGTCCTACCTCTGGGACCAGCTCATATCTCCACAACAGGACCTCCGAAGTGAACACAAGGCATCCGTGCATGCCTGACCACCCTCCATTCATTTCTATAGGAGTTCTGAAAATAGCCGAGCCTACAGTCCCATTGAGGTGAATGGATCGGTGGCCACACTTGCACAGTGCGCTCTCCAGAGACTTCTGAAAATAGCACTATTTTCGGAACTCCCATAGAAATGACTTGAGAGCACACCAAGCATGTGCGTTACGCTCTTCTTTAATTTTGTTCTGGAGATAGGTATAGGTCCCATAGGAGGGACCCACACCTATCTGACATTGGTGGGATATTCTATAGATATGCCACCAATGTCTGAGATTATAATACCCCTTTAAATGAAATGATGGGCACCATATTGGGAACCAGGTTTGCCCATCACTTTGATAAGTGAAACTTCATAGCTTTGAGGCATTGACTGGTAGATAGCGGTCGGTATCTCACAGGTGAGTATGGGCCCCTTTAGTTGCTTGTGCCCAGCGTGTCACCTGTTCTGCTCTGATGATAGCCCTGGTGACCCGGGTTATTCCTTAACATCTTGAGTGCACCAGAATCTCAGTCCTTATACCTTACTGTCATTGTACCCAGGGCCTTCTTTAATACTGAATGGACCCTGGGCAAGAATTTACTTGGGCCCCCTGGATCCCGCCTTCCCACACCCTAGCATGCAATCACGCCCTCCACCACAGTCTGAAGACTCCAGCAGACTCGTGATTGATAATGCTCTTCGCCTCTCTGTGATCTTTTTACTACAAAATCACAGTGAGATAAAGTCGTCACTGTGATTTTGTAGTAAAAAGATCACAAAGAGGCACGGAGCATTATCAATCATATTACTGCTCTATGTCTCTGCTGTCCGGAGCGGGGCTTGGCTCTCTTTCACTCAGCGGATTAGCCGCACGGGATCCGCTTGTGTGCAAGAGCCCTAAGCCCAATACACGGCTACACTCACCCAGTCCTAATAAAATCTGGTCCTACCTCATCCAGGGTGTCGCTGGCATCGGCGTGATGTCCACTGGATCCAGAACAAGGTCCCTGTGATGATAGAGAAAAAGAGAATAATCACATAAGGTTAAGGAAGGGATGGTGACTGCCCCTGTGAAATCACCAGCAGGGGGCACTGTGCTGGCCTGGTAGACTAAGCCATGCCAATGTATAGCAGGATAATCTAGTGCTACCACACAGTACTAATGCCCACCTTGTGGTCCCTTCAAAATAGCTATGTCCTCCTTGTGCCCCTTCACAGCAGTTATACCCAGATATGTGCCCCTCACAGTTGTTATACCCAGATACATGCACCCTCACAGTAGTTATGCCCAGATATGTGCCCACTCACAGTTGTTATGCCCAGATATGTGCCCCCTCACAGTAGTTATGCCCAGACATGTGCCCCCTCACAGTAGTTATGCCCAGACATGTGCCCCCTCACAGTAGTTATGCCCAGATATGTGCCCCTCACAGTCTTTATGCCCAGATATGTGCCTCCCTCACAGGCGTTATGCCAGACATGTGCCCCCTCACAGGAGTTATGCCAGATATCTGCCTCCCTCACCAGTGTTATGCCAGACATGTGCCCCCTCACAGTAGTAATGCCCAGATATGTGCCCCTCACAGTAGTTATGGCCAGACACGTGCCCCCTCACAGTCTTTATGCCCAGATATGTGCCTCCCTCACAGGCGTTATGCCAGATATCTGCCTCCCTCACCAGTGTTATGCCAGATATGTGCCCCCTCACAGGAGTTATGCCAGATATGTGCCCCTAGTTATGCCAGATATGAGCCCCCTTACAGCAGTTATGCCACATGTGCCCCTCACAGTGGTTATGCCAAATATGTGCCTCCCTCACAGCAGTTATGCCCACATATCTGTGCCCCCTCACAGTAGATGTTATACCCAGACATGTGCCCCTCACAGTGGTTATGTTCTTTTGTGGCCCCTCACTCTAGTGGTTCCCCCTTTTTGCAGCCTTATGGGGAAAAAAACAGTTAATACTTACCTTCTTTCCTGATGACAGGCTCCCACGCTCACATCACGCTGCTGGCTGTGCTAAAGGCAGATTCCTGGGCCTTCAGAGCTCCTCCCACAGCCAGCAGTACCAAGTGAGCTTTGAAGATCAGTGAAGCAGGGAGCAGAGAGGTCTCCCTGCTTCGCTATAGAAACGAACAGCCCGGCAGTGACAAGAACTGCTGGGCGGGTGAGTGCGCACCCCTCCTCCCCTCCTCCTTGCCTCTGCGCCACCTCATGTTTGAAGAGTGCTCTGACAGGGCCCGGCATTCACTGCACTTCATGCTGGGCCCTGTCAGAGCATTCCCATTACACGTGAGTGTAGCGGGCCCCCCAGGAGCAACTGGGCCCGGGGCAGCTGCCCCTTTTGCCCCTCCTTAAAGACGGCCCTGATTGTACCTGGGCTATTAGATTAGTCCATAGTGTAAACATGTTTAGCGTCATGCCTAGCAGATCCCAGGGGGTACTGTTTCTTCTTGTGTTTTTCGAAAGAGAATTAATTTGCATTCCAGATCTGTAAGGTTAATAAATATTCAAGCTGCTTACATTCTGTTTGTGAGTAACGCCTCCTTTAATTCGGTGGATTTGTGCTGACATTTTAAGTGCTGTTATTTGCATTAACTGTAGTGACTCAAACTGAGGCGTGAGATGTTTCTGCAACTATTACTGATAAATATGTATATTGCTTTTAGCACATTCCAAGGCCATGTTTAATTTTAGCCCATGATATAATTCAACAACTTGGAAGAAATGTATTTCCAGTTTATGTCCTGATGTATTCAGGACCTGAATAAAGCACATTGGCGAGCCAGCCAGGCAATCCGTCCAAACCATGGTTATGGGAAACCTACAACTACCACAAACACTGGGGGACATGGGCGTAGCTATAGGGGGTGCAGAGGTAGCAGTCGCTACCGGGCCCAGGAGCCTGAGGGGGCCCAAAGACCCTTGTGCCGCATAAGAAGACACACAAAGCACTGAGGGAAGGAGGGCCCAAGCTGAACTCTTGCACCAGGGCCCATGAGCCGTTAGCTATGCCCCTGCTGGGGGATAATTATGGCAGTTTTTGAAATCTTCACCTCTGCCTGAGAATTCAACTAATTTATGGTGAGGTGCAGGTTGTCCATGCACCAGAGGGAAATCTGTGGCAGCTCTAAAAACGGGGGCAAATGAATATAAATGTGGCCCCTAATAAAAAAAAATTGTTATAAGGGGTGTTAAAAAAGCTGCAAATGCGTGGTTTGCAACTTTTTCCAACACTTTTGAGTGTTTGAGTTTATTATAAACCACCTAATATACCAGAATCCACAGAAAATCTATTACTAAACGAGATAGACGAGGTGGCAAATCATAATGAAGTTGTTATTATGGGGGACTTCAACTACCCAGATATAGACTGGGAAACTGAAAGCTGTACATCCCATAAAGGAAACAGGTTCTTGGCAATAGCCAAAGACCATTTCCTTTCCCAACTGGTTCAGGATCCGACTAGAGGGACATACTGGACTTAGTATTAACCAATAGACCAATGTGCAGGTCGGGGGACACCTGGGAAATAGTGACCATAAAGTAATAACCTTACAATTGTCATTCAAAAGAGTGTTTCTAAAGGGAGGAACAAAAATACCAAACTTCAAAAAAGCTAAATTTAGCCAACTAATAGCGGCCATAGGCCTAACTAACTGGGACAAAGTCCTCAAAAATAAAAATACAACCATAAAATGGGAGATTTTTAAAAGCATTGTAACATCTAATTGTGAGAGGTACATACCTTATAGGAATAAAAGGCTAAGAAACAATAGGAAATCAATGTGGATAAATAGAACCGTAAAGAAAGCAATAAATGACAAAAAGAAAGCATATAAATCACTAAAACAGGAGGGGAACCAGGAAGCACTGATAAACTATAAGGAAAAAAACTGAATATGTAAAAAACGAATAAAAACTGCCAAACTAGAGACCGAGAGATTAATTGCCGGAGAGAGTAAAACTAACCCTAGAATGTTCTTCAATTATATAAATGGTAAAAAAAGATAAATGAGGGGGGTGTTGTAGAGAGCGACGAGGATAAAGCAAAACTATTAAATATTTTTTTCTCCACTATATTCACTGAGAAAAATAAACTGTCAGATGAAATGCAGAATGTAAACGTAAATCCCCCATTAAAAGTACCCTGTCTGACCCAGGAAGAAGTACAACAGCGACTTAAAAAGATTAAAATAGACAAATCGCCAGGACTGGATGGCATACACCCCCGTATCCTAAGGGAATTAAGTAAAGTCATAGCCAGACCCTTATTTCTAATATTTACGGACTCTATACAGACAGGGAATGTTCCACAGGATTGGCGCATAGCAAATGTGGTGCCAATATTCAAAAAGGGTCCAAAAACAGAGCCTGGAAATTATAGGCCGGTAAGTTTCCAGTTGTTGGTAAACTGTTTGAAGGGTTTCTAAGAGATGCTATCTTAAAGTATCTCAATGAAAATAAGCAAATAACGCCATATCAGCATGGCTTCATGAGTAGTGTTGAGCGAACAGTTCGAGCATAGTTCGGGTTCGTACCGAATTTTGGGGTGTTCGGGACCCGGACCCGAACATTTAAAAAAAAGTTCGGGTTCTGGTTCGTTGTTCGGCGATTTCTTCCCGCTTTCTGAAGGGCTGCACAGCAGCCAATCAGCTATTGTTTTACTTCTTGCCCAAAGAGCCCATCACAGCCATGCCTACAAATGGCATGGCTGTGATTGGCCAAGTGCAGCATGTGACCCAGCCTCTATTTAAGCTGGAGTCACGTAGCGCCGCACGTCACACTGCTCTAATTAGTGTAGGGAGAGGACGCAGCTGCTGTGAGGGCGAGATTAGGCAGGGAAAAGTCTGCAAAAGCACCTAATGAAGTGATCTATCTACAGCTGTGAATGACTGAACTTCTGCTAGTTACTTGCTCACTGGTTTTTAGGCTGCACAGAACGTTTTTCTACAATGCAATAAAAATGACAGCAGCCTTAGGTATCGTTGCTTGGGTACATTTATTGATGTTGATTCACATGCAGCAGTATAAAATGACGTTTCGGCAAGCAATTGCCTTCATCAGATACTGCAGAAAACAGAAAATTTCATATTAACCGTGTAAATAATAGAAATAAAAATAAACTTAAAAAATGACCAATGATCGTACAAATTCATATACGATGAGTTCTGCAACAAATTTGAGCAGATCCTCAATAAATGTTCCTTCGACATCATTACTCTTACACTGTCATTTCTACATACAGCGATAACGGAAACCAAGGAACTCATACAAGCAACAGAGAACCAACTCAGAGAAATTGTGTCATCCGACGACTACACGCAACTACAACAAAGAATCACAACAACTCTGACTGAACGACGCAAGACGATAGAAGCTACCAAGAGACAAAAATTTCTAAGAGACACAGAGGACTATCGCCTTAATCGTGTATACACATGGCCTGATTCGTCCTACAGACAACAACCAACAGAAAAACGATCCTCATCAATGGATTCATATCGCTCAGCATCTAGCGATGACACACACTCACAACGACGTCCCACCCGTGGCCCCAGAAGAGGAAATAGAACTGGTCCAGCCTATGCAACAAGCAATGTAACAACTAGATCACAGGTACAATCCCTTGTATTTAACATTTCCTCTATTTCTCTCAGTCCAGCGCAATTGTCTATACTCCAAAAAGGGTTATCATTCTGTCCCTCTTATGCATTGGATACGTTCCAACTTGATATGGACCTACAAATTTTTTTTCGCAATATACGATTAAAAGCACACTTTGGGGGACAAAAACATGAAATACCAATGTCACAAACAGACACTACACCAGTCTCTGTTAAGACACTAGGCTTACGAAATAAAAGCACATATCTCCCCCCAAAAAACAAACCACCAGTAGAGACATTTATCAGCTTGGTACAAAGGGATATAGGGAGCTTCAGAAAAAACCTCCAAAAGAAGAAATTTAATTCACACACAATCTAAGTATCACAGATCGTCAGGCACTCAATTCCCTACAAAAAGACAAAAGATTAGTAATAAAACCAGCTGATAAAGGGGGAGCCATGGTGATCATGGACAAGGAAAAATATGTAGCAGAAATTGTCCGTCAACTCAACGACGGAGATGTCTATCAAAAACTAGACCACAATCCCACCTTTAAAATTGCTTTAGAAATCAAACAGACCTTACAGAAACATAGGACAGCGGGTATTATAGACGATGCAACTGTTACCTATCTTACCAAACAGCATCCCATTACTCCGGTGATATACATCCTACCGAAAATACACAAGAGCCTAGAAAACCCCCCAGGCAGACCCATTGTTGCTTCAACCGATTCTTTATTATCACCTCTGTCAATTTTTTTAGAAAAAGTCCTCACACCGCACATCAGAAACACAAAGTCTTTCCTTTTAGACACACAATCTTTTCTAGATATCATCCTAAATCTCGACCCGTTACCCACTGAATCTTTTCTGGCCACTTGGGACGTGACAAGCTTGTACACCTCCATTCAGCATGACAAAGGGATACACGCTGTAGAGAACTTACTAACTACTGTCAGGACACAGACAACAGTACTCGATTTCTATCTGGACCTTTTGAAAATAGTACTCTCGTGTAATTATTTTTTATTCCAGGATACTTTTTTTCTACAGAAACGTGGAACTGCGATGGGATCCAACGTGGCCCCGCCTTATGCTAACTGCTATATGGATCATTTTGAGAATTCTTTTGTTTATACCAATCAACTTTTCATCAAACATGCAACAACATGGAAACGATATATTGATGACATTTTTGCATTTGGCGGGCCCGTTGGACACCCTCTTACAGTTCCACGACTTTCTAAACTCCATCTACCCAGAACTTCAATTCACCATTCACTACGATCTTCACACCATTAATTTCTTGGATACCACAATAACACGTGACACGACAGGTAAACTGACAACGGACCTTTATCGCAAACCGACTGACCGCAATAGTCTCTTGCATTTTACTAGTTTCCATTCTCCAAACACCAAAAAAGCACTACCTGGATCACAATATCATCGAATCAACAGGATAGTACAGAATAACTCCATAAGAGAAATACGCCTTAAAGAAATGGCAGAGAGATTCCACGAGAGAGGCTACCCCAAATCCATCACCCAGCAAATACTTACATCAAAAACAAAAATCCTACCCCAGGCGCCACGGGTCCCCTTTGTCCATACATACCATCCATGTGCACATAAGATTCTCAACACCATCCGGAGTCATTGGTCCATCCTGGGCAAAGCATACCCTGACATTTTGGAATTTGGGCAACCGATCCTACCATGTAACAAACGGCCAAAAACCTACGGGACCTATTGGTCCATGCTGATGAGGGTTCCACAAGGAGCTCCCCTCAACAGACATTTCTCAAAACACGGAAGAGAGGCACTTTCCCATGTTTACATTGCATGCAGTGCTCGCACGTACAGAAAGGTCCCCACATTTCACATCCCCGTACAGGGGAATCTATCCCTATACGAGACTTCTTCACCTGTGATTCGGACCATGTTGTCTATATGCTAAAATGCCCATGTGGACTTGTATACGTAGGCGAGACAACGCAAAGGATACGAGAGCGTATCTGCCAACACAAATCAAAAATCCGAAACAATAATCTATTACTCCCAGTCCCTGCCCACTTTCATCAAATGCGTCACAATATTGCACAGCTGAAATTCCAGGTACTAGAACATGTCTCTATGCCACGAAGAGGCGGTGATCGAATTCGGTTGTTAAAAATAAGGGAAGCGTATTGGATCCACCGATTGGATAGCCTTTCACCAAATGGCCTTAACCGCGAGTATGAGATCCAGTGTTTTGTATAAATATTATCAATGCAATTACTATGTAATCCAAGTGTCATGAGGGTTTACTAATATCATCTTCATTTCTCTTCTAGGCCCATTAGAATACTTCCGTGCCGCAGACGAGTATCCTTTTTATTCACTAGGTTTTGATTTCTAATCATAGTGCACTCCTCTTTGGCACATTCTGTGCAATCTTCATTTTTCATCCTATACATACTATTCCTTTTATCTCAGTGGCTCCTATTACTATCTTTTCACTAGATTTAGGACTACCAAACAATCCTTATCCAACATTGACACTCCAGCTGTCACCGATTTCTTATCCCGTATGCGATGCGTCTCACACTGGAACGCATCTACTTCCGGATGGGGCGCTCTACCTGCTGTTCTGAGTCCTTCTGACTCGGCAACGAACGGAGCGCGTCACTTCCGGCTGTCGGGCGCTTGATGCTAGTGCGCATGCGCCAGATGCGTTCCAGGCTGGAACGCATCCACTTCCGCTACGGATGCACTCTGACTGCTCCATCTCCTCCCCTCTAAATTGGCGCCACTATTTGGACACACTTGCCTACAAATACCAGCTGCTTGTCTGTCTCCTCAGACGCTACTCCAGACAAACATGCTATGAGCATGTATATCTCCTCACACGTCTACCTAACTCGTTTTCTCCTTCTCCCTGCGGCATAGGTAAGTTACATCATAGCTGCATACCCTTACTTCCATGTATATATGTATATGTTTATGTATATATTCCTTGACATGTGGTCATTAGACAGGATCCAGCATACTCTATCGGCCTATTCCAACAATGTTTAACTTCCCTGCCTGTTTGTAGTTCTGTCCTTTGTATATTGTGCTAATAACAATTCTTTATACCATCATTATGTACATTATTTGGTTTCTTTGATATTGCTGCAGGACATGATGCACCTGCCACCATCTTCCTGACTATGTATACTCTCATCGTATATGAATTTGTACGATCATTGGTCATTTTTTAAGTTTATTTTTATTTCTATTATTTACACGGTTAATATGAAATTTTCTGTTTTCTGCAGTATCTGATGAAGGCAATTGCTTGCCGAAACGTCATTTTATACTGCTGCATGTGAATCAACATCAATAAATGTACCCAAGCAACGATACCTAAGGCTGCTGTCATTTTTATTGCATATATTGGGGTGGAACCCTACAGACAGCCCTGTTACAGTGTGCGCTGAATACAGATTTATTACAGAACGTTTTTCTGTCACTTATTTTCTGGGGTGAACGGCGGCCATTTTGTGACTTGTGGTGCACCAGAACAAGCTGCCACCAAGTCCATCAATCCATCAATACTAGTTTTTTTTTTGCTATATCCTTCATCAGGGGCTTGGCTGTGCTAATTGTCACCCCTAGAAACTCAGGATAGCAATTTCTATATTTCATTAAGGGGTTAAATACAATTGTCAAAATAGCAATCCCCTAAATCTGGTGTCCCAGCACTGGCTAGCAAACTATAATAGTGTCCGCCAAAACATATATTTTGTTCTGGGGTGAAATTCAATTGCCAAAATAGCAATCCCCTAAATCTGGTGTCACAGCTGTGGCTGGCAAACTATAATAGTGTCCACCAAAATATATATTTTGTTCTGGGGTGAAATTCAATTGCCAAAATAGCAATACCATAAATCAGTGGTTTCAGCTGTGGCTGGCAAACTATAATAGTGTCCTGCAAAGGATATATTTTGTTCTGGGGTGAAATTCAATTGCCAAAATAGCAATACCATAAATCAGTGGTTTCAGCTGTGGCTGGCAAACTATAATAGTGTCCTGCAAAGGATATATTTTGTTCTGGGGTGAAATTCAATTGCCAAAATAGCAATACCATAAATCAGTGGTTTCAGCTCTGGCTGGCAAACTATAATAGTGTCCGCCAAAACATATATTTTGTTCTGCGGTGAAATTCAATTGCCAAAATAGCAATACCATAAATCTGTGGTTTCAGCTGTGGCTGGCCAAGTTTCATAGTGTCCTGCAAAGAATATATTTTGTTCTGGGGTGAAATTCAATTGCCAAAATAGCAATACCCTGAATCTGGTGTTCCAGCTGTTGCAGGCCTAGTTTAAATCTGTCCGTAACAGGGTATATTTTGTTCTGGGGTGAAATTCAATTGCCAAAATAGCAATACCATAAATCAGTGGTTTCAGCTGTGGCTGGCAAACTATAATAGTGTCCGCCAAAACATATATTTTGTTCTGGGGTGAAATTCAATTGCCAAAATAGCAATACCATAAATCAGTGGTTTCAGCTGTGGCTGGCAAACTATAATAGTGTCCTGCAAAGGATATATTTTGTTCTGGGGTGAAATTCAATTGCCAAAATAGCAATACCATAAATCAGTGGTTTCAGCTGTGGCTGGCAAACTATAATAGTGTCCTGCAAAGGATATATTTTGTTCTGCGGTGAAATTCAATTGCCAAAATAGCAATACCATAAATCAGTGGTTTCAGCTGTGGCTCGCCAAGTTTCATAGTGTCCTGCAAAGGATATATTTTGTTCTGGGGTGAAATTTAATTGCCAAAATAGCAATACCATAAATCAGTGGTTTCAGCTGTGGCTGGCCAAGTTTCATAGTGTCCTGCAAAGGATATATTTTGTTCTGGGGTGAAATTCAATTGCCAAAATAGCAATACCCTGAATCTGGTGTTCCAGCTGTTGCAGGCCTAGTTTAAATCTGTCCGTAACAGGGTATATTTTGTTCTGGGGTGAAATTCAATTGCCAAAATAGCAATCCCCTAAATCTGGTGTCACAGCTGTGGCTGGCAAACTATAATAGTGTCCGCCAAAATATATATTTTGTTCTGGGGTGAAATTCAATTGCCAAAATAGCAATACCATAAATCAGTGGTTTCAGCTGTGGCTGGCAAACTATAATAGTGTCCTGCAAAGGATATATTTTGTTCTGGGGTGAAATTCAATTGCCAAAATAGCAATACCATAAATCAGTGGTTTCAGCTGTGGCTGGCAAACTATAATAGTGTCCGCCAAAACATATATTTTGTTCTGGGGTGAAATTCAATTGCCAAAATAGCAATACCATAAATCAGTGGTTTCAGCTGTGGCTGGCCAAGTTTCATAGTGTCCTGCAAAGGATATATTTTGTTCTGCGGTGAAATTCAATTGCCAAAATAGCAATACCATAAATCAGTGGTTTCAGCTCTGGCTGGCAAACTATAATAGTGTCCTGCAAAGGATATATTTTGTTCTGCGGTGAAATTCAATTGCCAAAATAGCAATACCATAAATCAGTGGTTTCAGCTGTGGCTGGCCAAGTTTCATAGTGTCCTGCAAAGGATATATTTTGTTCTGGGGTGAAATTTAATTGCCAAAATAGCAATACCATAAATCAGTGGTTTAAGCTGTGGCTGGCCAAGTTTCATAGTGTCTTGCAAAGGATATATTTTGTTCTGGGGTGAAATTCAATTGCCAAAATAGCAATACCCTGAATCTGGTGTTCCAGCTGTTGCAGGCCTAGTTTAAATCTGTCCGTAACAGGGTATATTTTGTTCTGGGGTGAAATTCAATTGCCAAAATAGCAATCCCCTAAATCTGGTGTCACAGCTGTGGCTAGCAAACTATAATAGTGTCCGCCAAAATATATATTTTGTTCTGGGGTGAAATTCAATTGCCAAAATAGCAATACCATAAATCAGTGGTTTCAGCTGTGGCTGGCAAACTGTAATAGTGTCCTGCAAAGGATATATTTTGTTCTGGGGTGAAATTCAATTGCCAAAATAGCAATACCATAAATCAGTGGTTTCAGCTGTGGCTGGCAAACTATAATAGTGTCCTGCAAAGGATATATTTTGTTCTGGGGTGAAATTCAATTGCCAAAATAGCAATACCATAAATCAGTGGTTTCAGCTCTGGCTGGCAAACTATAATAGTGTCCGCCAAAACATATATTTTGTTCTGCGGTGAAATTCAATTGCCAAAATAGCAATACCATAAATCTGTGGTTTCAGCTGTGGCTGGCAAAGTTTCATAGTGTCCTGCAAAGTATATATTTTGTTCTGGGGTGAAATTCAATTGCCAAAATAGCAATACCCTGAATCTGGTGTTCCAGCTGTTGCAGGCCTAGTTTAAATCTGTCCGTAACAGGGTATATTTTGTTCTGGGGTGAAATTCAATTGCCAAAATAGCAATACCATAAATCAGTGGTTTCAGCTGTGGCTGGCAAACTATAATAGTGTCCGCCAAAACATATATTTTGTTCTGGGGTGAAATTCAATTGCCAAAATAGCAATACCATAAATCAGTGGTTTCAGCTGTGGCTGGCAAACTATAATAGTGTCCTGCAAAGGATATATTTTGTTCTGGGGTGAAATTCAATTGCCAAAATAGCAATACCATAAATCAGTGGTTTCAGCTGTGGCTGGCAAACTATAATAGTGTCCTGCAAAGGATATATTTTGTTCTGCGGTGAAATTCAATTGCCAAAATAGCAGTACCATAAATCAGTGGTTTCAGCTGTGGCTGGCCAAGTTTCATAGTGTCCTGCAAAGGATATATTTTGTTCTGGGGTGAAATTTAATTGCCAAAATAGCAATACCATAAATCAGTGGTTTCAGCTGTGGCTGGCCAAGTTTCATAGTGTCCTGCAAAGGATATATTTTGTTCTGGGGTGAAATTCAATTGCCAAAATAGCAATACCCTGAATCTGGTGTTCCAGCTGTTGCAGGCCTAGTTTAAATCTGTCCGTAACAGGGTATATTTTGTTCTGGGGTGAAATTCAATTGCCAAAATAGCAATACCATAAATCAGTGGTTTCAGCTGTGGCTGGCAAACTATAATAGTGTCCGCCAAAACATATATTTTGTTCTGGGGTGAAATTCAATTGCCAAAATAGCAATACCATAAATCAGTGGTTTCAGCTGTGGCTGGCCAAGTTTCATAGTGTCCTGCAAAGGATATATTTTGTTCTGGGGTGAAATTCAATTGCCAAAATAGCAATACCATAAATCAGTGGTTTCAGCTCTGGCTGGCAAACTATAATAGTGTCCTGCAAAGGATATATTTTGTTCTGCGGTGAAATTCAATTGCCAAAATAGCAATACCATAAATCAGTGGTTTCAGCTGTGGCTGGCCAAGTTTCATAGTGTCCTGCAAAGGATATATTTTGTTCTGGGGTGAAATTTAATTGCCAAAATAGCAATACCATAAATCAGTGGTTTAAGCTGTGGCTGGCCAAGTTTCATAGTGTCTTGCAAAGGATATATTTTGTTCTGGGGTGAAATTCAATTGCCAAAATAGCAATACCCTGAATCTGGTGTTCCAGCTGTTGCAGGCCTAGTTTAAATCTGTCCGTAACAGGGTATATTTTGTTCTGGGGTGAAATTCAATTGCCAAAATAGCAATCCCCTAAATCTGGTGTCACAGCTGTGGCTAGCAAACTATAATAGTGTCCGCCAAAATATATATTTTGTTCTGGGGTGAAATTCAATTGCCAAAATAGCAATACCATAAATCAGTGGTTTCAGCTGTGGCTGGCAAACTGTAATAGTGTCCTGCAAAGGATATATTTTGTTCTGGGGTGAAATTCAATTGCCAAAATAGCAATACCATAAATCCAGTGGTTTCAGCTGTGGCTGGCAAACTGTAATAGTGTCCTGCAAAGGATATATTTTGTTCTGGGGTGAAATTCAATTGCCAAAATAGCAATACCATAAATCAGTGGTTTCAGCTCTGGCTGGCAAACTATAATAGTGTCCGCCAAAACATATATTTTGTTCTGCGGTGAAATTCAATTGCCAAAATAGCAATACCATAAATCTGTGGTTTCAGCTGTGGCTGGCAAAGTTTCATAGTGTCCTGCAAATTATATATTTTGTTCTGGGGTGAAATTATATTGCCAAAATAGCAATACCCTGAATCTGGTGTTCCAGCTGTTGCAGGCCTAGTTTAAATCTGTCCGTAACAGGGTATATTTTGTTCTGGGGTGAAATTCAATTGCCAAAATAGCAATACCATAAATCAGTGGTTTCAGCTGTGGCTGGCAAACTATAATAGTGTCCGCCAAAACATATATTTTGTTCTGGGGTGAAATTCAATTGCCAAAATAGCAATACCATAAATCAGTGGTTTCAGCTGTGGCTGGCAAACTATAATAGTGTCCTGCAAAGGATATATTTTGTTCTGGGGTGAAATTCAATTGCCAAAATAGCAATACCATAAATCTGTGGTTTCAGCTGTGGCTGGCAAACTATAATAGTGTCCTGCAAAGGATATATTTTGTTCTGCGGTGAAATTCAATTGCCAAAATAGCAGTACCATAAATCAGTGGTTTCAGCTGTGGCTGGCCAAGTTTCATAGTGTCCTGCAAAGGATATATTTTGTTCTGGGGTGAAATTTAATTGCCAAAATAGCAATACCATAAATCAGTGGTTTCAGCTGTGGCTGGCCAAGTTTCATAGTGTCCTGCAAAGGATATATTTTGTTCTGGGGTGAAATTCAATTGCCAAAATAGCAATACCCTGAATCTGGTGTTCCAGCTGTTGCAGGCCTAGTTTAAATCTGTCCGTAACAGGGTATATTTTGTTCTGGGGTGAAATTCAATTGCCAAAATAGCAATACCATAAATCAGTGGTTTCAGCTGTGGCTGGCAAACTATAATAGTGTCCGCCAAAACATATATTTTGTTCTGGGGTGAAATTCAATTGCCAAAATAGCAATACCATAAATCAGTGGTTTCAGCTGTGGCTGGCCAAGTTTCATAGTGTCCTGCAAATTATATATTTTGTTCTGGGGTGAAATTCAATTGCCAAAATAGCAATACCCTGAATCTGGTGTTCCAGCTGTTGCAGGCCTAGTTTAAATCTGTCCATAAAAGGATACCTTTCATCCAGGGCCTAAATACTAGCCCTAAAAGAGATATTCCCCTAAATCAGTGGTTACTGCTGTGCAGTAAAAAGAATAAATAGGCAGATAGTGTTAGGTGCCTGTAAAAAAATGGCCTGAATTTGAAATCAATACATTGGGCCAAATTTTTTTTTTCTTATTGTGGTGCTTGGTGAACGGTAACAATGAGGAAAACATCTAGTAAGGGACGCGGACGCGGTCGTGGTGGTGTTAGTGTACCCTCTGGTGCTGGGAGAGGACGTGGCCATTCTTCCACAGCCACACGTCCTAGTGAACCAACTACCTCAGGTTCCAGTACCCGCCAAAATTTACAGCGATATTTGGTGGGGCCCAATGCCGTTCTAAGGATGGTAAGGCCTGAGCAGGTACAGGCGCTAGTCAATTGGGTGGCCGACAGTGGATCCAGCACGTTCATAACATTATCTCCCACCCAGTCTTCTGCAGAAAGCGCACAGGTGGCGCCTGAAAACCAAGCCCATCAGTCTGTCACATCACCCCCATGCATATCAGGGAAACTGTCTGAGCCTCAAGTTATGCAGCAGTCTCTTATGCTGTTTGAAGACTCTGCTGGCAGGGTTTCCCAAGGGAATCCACCTAGCCCTTCCTCAGTGGTGGAAGACATAGAATGCACTGATGCACAACCACTGATGTTTCATGATGATGAGGACATGGGAATACCATCTCATCGCAGTCCGCACGTCTCTGATGATGACGAAACACAAGTGCCAACTGCTGCGTCTTTCTGCAGTGTGCAGACCGAACAGGAGGTCAGGGAGGAAGACTGTGTGGAAGATGATGCAGGGGACGATGAGGTCCTAGACCCCACATGGAATGAAGGTTGTGCCACTGACTTTCATAGTTCAGAGGAAGAGGCAGTGGTGAGACCGAGCCAACAGCGTAGCAAAAGAGGGAGCAGGGGGCAAAAGCAGAAGAGAGTTCGCCTGCTACTGGCCACCGCCACCAGGGACCGAGCACCCCAAAGGCAGCTTCAAGGAGTTCCCTGGCATGGCACTTCTTTAAACAATGTGCTGACGACAAGACCCGAGTGGTTTGCACGCTGTGCCATCATAGCCTGAAGCGAGGCATTAACGTTCTGAACCTTAGCACAACCTGCATGACCAGGCATCTACATGCAAAGCATGAACTGCAGTGGAGAAAATACCTTAAAAGCAAGGAACTCACTCAGGCTCCCCCTGCTCCCTCTTCTGCTGCTGCCTCGGCCTCTTCCTCCGCCTCGGGAGGAATGTTGGCACCTGCCGCCCACCAAACAGAGGATGTGCCACCGACACCACCACCTGCGTCACCAAGCATCTGCACCATGTCACACGGCAGCGTTCAGCTCTCCATCTCACAAACCTTGGAGAGAAAGCGTTGTTAGCTCTTTCCAATTCGAGGTGGTTATGAGATGGTTATACAATGAGGCATCAGACCTCCAACCCATATATATTTCCCCTTGCAGTGAATATCCTAGTTGCACTGGCCAGGAGATACCAGCTTCCCAGACTGAACTTAGGTAGCCAATATCTGAAGTCTTTATTGCACAGCACATATTTATAGGACATTGGGGGTGGGAACACCAAAATTAGCTCAGCAGATGACATGTTAATTCTGGGAAGTCGGTAAATACTGGTATCTGCCATATACCTAGATGCTAACAAGTTAAACTCGTTACAGCTTGCTGTCATGTACATGAGGATCCTGCTATCCATTGTATTTCCAAGTGATAACTGTCTGCCATCTATTATAGTGGGGTGGGCTCGCATACTTTAATTAAGAGCCCTCTGGAACATTTGTCTCAAAAGGAAATGAACGGTATTGTCTCTAAAATGTGTATAATCCATACAACGGACAGTGCCTGATAGAAATGTAATATATATCTAATGTACATCTGATAGCAAGGTTAAAAATCCCTTTCAACCCAACCAATGATCCCAACTTTTTATACAAAAAAGAACGGGATCAAGCGTAAATTCCCACCTAGCCACCCTCGAGCCCTGGGCCTGAATGCCAGCATTTCTAAACTACTGGCCTTTGAAAGGCTGTAATTCAGGCTGGTGGACACAGACAGCTTCAAACAGCTGATGTCTATGGCTGTCCCACAGTATGTTCTTCCCAGCCGCCACTACGCGAAGACAGCCGTGCCTTCCCTGCACAACCAAGTATCCGATAAAATCAAGTGTGCACTGCGCAACGCCATCTGTGGCAGGGTCCACCTAACCACAGATACGTGGACCAGTAAGCACGGCCAGGGACGCTATATCTCCCTAACTGCACACTGGGTAAATGTAGTGGCGGCTGGGCCCCAGACGGAGAGTTCCTTGGCGCACGTCCTTCCGCCGCCAAGGATCGCAGGGCATCATTCTTTGCCTCCTGTAGCTTCCTCCTCCTACTCGGCTTCCTCCTCCTCTGCTTCCACCAGCTCATCCAGTCAGCACACACCTTCACCACCAACTTCAGCACAGCCCGGGGTAAACGTCAGCAGGCCATTCTGAAACTCATATGTTTGGGGGACAGGCCCCACACCGCGCAGGAGTTGTGGCGGGGTATTGAACAACAGACCAACGAGTGGTTTCTGCCGGTGGGCCTCAAGCCCGGCCTGGAGGTGTGCGATAATGGGCGAAATCTCGTCGCAGCTCTGGGACTAGCCGGTTTGACGCACATCCCTTGCCTGGCGCATGTGCTGAATTTGGTGGTGCAGAAGTTCATTCACAACTACCCCGACATGTCAGAGCTGCTGCATAAAGTGCGGGCCGTCTGTGCGCGCTTCCGGCGTTCACATCCTGACGCTGCTCGCCTCGAGGATGATGACAATACGCCTCCCACAGAGGACAGCTTGTCCTTACCTCTGGGGAGCCTGGCACACATGAGCAACTACATGCTGCAGTGCACGGCCAGCTCCTCTGAGGGCAGAGTTAGCATGGCAGAAATGTGGAAAAGTTTTGTCTCCACGCCACAGCTAACTGCACCACCACCTGATACGGAACGTGTTAGCAGGAGGCAGCATTTCACTAACATGGTTGAACAGTACGTCTGCACACCCCTCCACGTACTGACTGATGGTTCGGCCCCATTCAACTTCTGGGTCTCCAAATTGTCCACGTGGCCAGAGTTAGCATTTTATGCCTTGGAGGTGCTGGCCTGCCCGGCAGCCAGCGTTTTGTCTGAACGTGTATTCAGCACGGCAGGGGGCGTCATTACTGACAAACGCAGCCGCCTGTCCACAGACAACGTGGACAAGCTGAGGTTCATAAAAATGAACCAGGCATGGATCCCACAGGACCTGTGCCTCCCTTGTGCAGAATAGAACATTTATAACTGCCTCCCCCTCAACCATGTATTCTTGTACTCCTTCTTTATTGAATCCTCATTTTTTTAACTTTACCATGATCTTGCGGTGCAACACAAAGTTGAATGAACCTCTCCTCTGTCTGGGTGCTGGGCTGAAATAACTGAAAGTGGCCTTCTCCAGTGGTGGGTGATATGACGCATGATTCCTTGCTGTTGGACCTCTCTCCTCTGTCTGAGTGCTGGGGCCTAAGTAACTGAAAGTGGCCTTTCCAGTGGTGGGTGATATGACGCCTTATTCCTTGATGTGGGATCTCTCCCCTCTGTCTGGGTGCTGGGGCCTAAATATCTGGAAGTGGCCTTCTCCAGTGGTGGGTGATATGACACCATATTCCTTGCTGTGGGACCTCTCTCCTCTGTCTGGGTGCTGGGCCTAAATAACTGAAAGTGGCCTTCTCCAGTGGTGGGTGATATGACGCCTTATTCCTTGCTGTGGGACCTCTCTCCTCTGTCTGGGTGCTGTGGCCGAAATAACTGAAAGTGGCCTTCTCCAGTGGTGGGTGATATGACGCCCTATTCCTTGCTGTGGGACCTCTCTCCTCTGTCTGGGTGCTGGGGCCGAAATAACTGAGTGGCCTTCTCCAGTGGTGGGTGATATGACGCATAATTCCTTGCTGTGGGACCTGTATCCTCGGTCTGGGTGCTGGGCCGAAATAACTGAAAGTGGCCTTCTCCAGTGGTGGGTGATATGACGCATGATTCCTTGCTGTGGGACCTCTCTCCTCTGTCTGGGTGCTGGGGCCGAAATAACTGAAAGTGGCCTTCTCCAGTGGTGGGTGATATGACGCGTGATTCCTTGCTGTGGGACCTCTCTCCTCTGTCTGGGTGCTGGGGCCTAAATAACTGAAAGTGGCCTTCTCCAGTAGTGGGTGATATGACGCATGATTCCTTGCTGTGGGACCTCTCTCCTCTGTTTGGGTGCTGGGGCCGAAATAACTGAAAGTGGCCTTCTCCAGTGGTGGGTGATATGACGCCTTATTCCTTGCTGTAGGACCTCTCTCCTCTGTCTGGGTGCTGGGGCCGACAAAACTGAAAGTGGCCTTCTCCAGTGGTGGGTGATATGACGCATGATTCCTTGCTGTGGGACCTCTCTCCTCTGTCTGGGTGCTGGAGCCGAAATAACTGAGTGGCCTTCTCCAGTGGTGGGTGATATAACGCCTTATTCCTTGCTGTGGGACCTCTCTCCTCTGTCTGGGTGCTGGGGCCGAAATAACTGAAAGTGGCCTTCTCCAGTGGTGGGTGATATGACGCATGATTCCTTGCTGTGGGACCTGTATCCTCCGTCTGGGTGCTGGGCCGAAATAAATGAAAGTGGCCTTCTCCGGTGGTGGGTGATATGACGCATGATTCCTTGCTGTGGGACCTCTCTCCTCTGTCTGGGTGCTAGGGCCGAAATAACTGAAAGTGGCTTTCTCCAGTGGTGGGTGATATAACGCCTTATTCCTTGCTGTGGGACCTTTCTCTTCTGTTTGGGTGCTGGGTTCGAAATAACTGAAAGTGGCCTTCTCCAGTGGTGGGTGATATGACGCATGATTCCTTGCTGTGGGACCTGTATCCTCGGTCTGGGTGCTGGGCCGAAATAACTGAAAATGGCCTTCTCCAGTGGTGGGTGATATGACGCATGATTCCTTGCTGTGGGACCTCTCCTCTGTCTGGGTGCTGGGGCCGAAATAACTGAAAGTGGCCTTCTCCAGTGGTGGGTGATATGACGCCTTATTCCTTGCTGTGGGACCTGTATCCTCTGTCTGGGTGCTGTGGCCTAAATAACTGAAAGTGGCCTTCTCCAGTGGTGGGTGATATGACGCCTTATTCCTTGCTGTGGGACCTCTCTCCTCTGTCTGGGTGCTGGGGCCTAAATAACTGAAAGTGGCCTTCTCCAGTGGTGGGTGATATGACGCCTTATTCCTTGCTGTGGGACCTCTCTCCTCTGTCTGGGTGCTGGGGCCGAAATAACTGAAAGTGGCCTTCTCCAGTGGTGGGTGATATGACGCATAATTCCTTGCTGTGGGACCTGTATCCTCGGTCTGGGTGCTGGGGCCGAAATAACTGAAAGTGGTCTTCTCCAGTGGTGGGTGATATGACGCATGATTCCTTGCTGTGGGACCTGTCTCCTCTGTCTGGGTGCTGGGGCCGAAATAACTGAAAGTGGCCTTCTCCAGTGGTGGGTGATATGACGCATGATTCCTTGCTGTGGGACCTCTCTCCTCTGTCTGGGTGCTGGGGCCTAAATAACTGAAAGTGGCCTTCTCCAGTAGTGGGTGATATGACGCATGATTCCTTGCTGTGGGACCTCTCTCCTCTGTTTGGGTGCTGGGGCCAAAATAACTGAAAGTGGCCTTCTCCAGTGGTGGGTGATATGACGCCTTATTCCTTGCTGTGGGACCTCTCTCCTCTGTCTGGGTGCAGGGGCCGACAAAACTGAAAGTGGCCTTCTCCAGTGGTGGGTGATATGACGCATGATTCCTTGCTGTGGGACCTCTCTCCTCTGTCTGGGTGCTGGGGCCGAAATAACTGAGTGGCCTTCTCCAGTGGTGGGTGATATAACGCCTTATTCCTTGCTGTGGGACCTCTCTCCTCTGTCTGGGTGCTGGGGCCGAAATAACTGAGTGGCCTTCTCCAGTGGTGGGTGATATGACGCATAATTCCTTGCTGTGGGACCTGTATCCTCGGTCTGGGTGCTGGGCCGAAATAACTGAAAGTGGCCTTCTCCAGTGGTGGGTGATATGACGCATGATTCCTTGCTGTGGGACCTCTCTCCTCTGTCTGGGTGCTGGGGCCGAAATAACTGAAAGTGGCCTTCTCCAGTGGTGGGTGATATAACGCCTTATTCCTTGCTGTGGGACCTTTCTCTTCTGTTTGGGTGCTGGGTTCGAAATAACTGAAAGTGGCCTTCTCCAGTGGTGGGTGATATGACGCATGATTCCTTGCTGTGGGACCTGTATCCTCGGTCTGGGTGCTGGGCCGAAATAACTGAAAATGGCCTTCTCCAGTGGTGGGTGATTTGACGCATGATTCTTTGCTGTGGGACCTCTCTCCTCTGTCTGGGTGCTGGGACCGAAATAACTGAAAGTGGCCTTCTCCAGTGGTGGGTGATATGACGCATGATTCCTTGCTGTGGGACCTCTCTCCTCTGTCTGGGTGTTGGGGCCGAAATAACTGAAAGTGGCCTTCTCCAGTGGTGGGTGATATAACGCCTTATTCCTTGCTGTGGGACCTCTCTCCTCTGTCTGGGTGCTGGGGCCGAAATAACTGAAAGTGGCCTTCTCCAGTGGTGGGGTATATGACGCATGATTCCTTGCTGTGGGACCTCTCTCCTCTGTTTGGGTGCTGGGGCCGAAATAACTGAAAGTGGCCCTCTCCAGTGGTGGGTGATATGACGCATGATTCCTTGCTGTGGGACCTCTCTCCTCTGTCTGGGTGCTGGGGCCGAAATAACTGAAAGTGGCCTTCTCCAGTGGTGGGTGATATGACGCATGATTCCTTGCTGTGGGACCTCTCCCTCTGTCTGGGTGCTGGGACCGAAATAACTGAAAGTGGCCTTCTCCAGTGGTGGGTGATATGACGCATGATTCCTTGCTGTGGGACCTCCTCCTCTGTCTGGGTGCTGGGGCCGAAATAACTGAAAGTGGCCTTCTCCAGTGGTGGGTGATATGACGCATGATTCCTTGCTGTGGGACCTCTCTCTCTGCCTGGGTGCTGGGGCCGAAATAACTGAAAGTGGCCTTCTCCAGTGGTGGGTGATATGACGCATGATTCCTTGCTGTGGGACCTGTATCCTCGGCCTGGGTGCTGGGCCGAAATAACTGAAAGTGGCCTTCTCCAGTGGTGGGTGATATGACGCATGATTCCTTGCTGTGGGACCTGTCTCCTCGGTCTGGGTGCTGGGCCGAAATAACTGAAAGTGACCTTCTCCAGTGGTGGGTGATATGACGCATGATTCCTTGCTGTGGGACCTCTCCTCTGTCTGGGTGCTGGGGCCGAAATAACTGAAAGTGGCCTTCTCCAGTGGTGGGTGATATGACGCATGATTCCTTGCTGTGCCTCTGTTTGGGTGCTGGGTTCGAAATAACTGAAAGTGGCCTTCTCCAGTGGTGGGTGATATGACGCATGATTCCTTGCTGTGGGACCTCTCTCCTCTGTCTGGGTGCTGGGGCCGAAATAACTGGAGTGGCCTTCTCCAGTGGTGGGTGATATGACGCATGATTCCTTGCTGTGGGACCTGTATCCTCGGTCTGGGTGCTGGGCCGAAATAACTGAAAGTGGCCTTCTCCAGTGGTGGGTGATATAACGCATGATTTCTTGCTGTCGGACCTCTCTCCTCTGTCTGGGTGCTGGGGCCGAAATAACTGAAAGTGGCCTTCTCCAGTGGTGGGTGATATAACGCCTTATTCCTTGCTGTGGGACCTCTCTCCTCTGTCTGGGTGCTGGGGCCGAAATAACTGAAAGTGGCCTTCTCCAGTGGTGGGTGATATAACGCATGATTCCTTGCTGTCGGACCTCTCTCCTCTGTCTGGGTGCTGGGGCCGAAATAACTGAAAGTGGCCTTCTCCAGTGGTGGGTGATATGACGCCTTATTCCTTGCTGTGGGACCTCTCTCCTCTGTCTGGGTGCTGGGACCGAAATAACTGAAAGTGGCCTTCTCCAGTGGTGGCTGATATGATGCATGATTCACTGCTATGGGACCTCTCTCCAATTGATATTGGTTAATTTTTATTTATCTTATTTTAATTCATTTCCCTATCCACATTTGTTTGCAGGGCATTTACCTACATTTTGCTGCCTTTTGCAGCCCTCTAGCCCTTTCCTGGACTATTTTTCAGCCTTTTTAGTGGCCAAAAGTTTGGGTCCCCATTGACTTTAATGGGGTTCGGGATAAAGTTCGGGTCGAGTTCGGATCCCGAACCCGAATATTTTCGGGAAGTTCGGCCGAACTTCTCGAACCCGAACATCCAGGTGTTCGCTCATCTCTATTCATGAGGAATTGGTCATGCCAAACTAATTTAATCAGTTTCTATGAGGAGGTAAGTTCTAGACTTGACAGCGGTGAATCAATGGATGTCGTATATCTGGACTTCTCCAAAGCATTTGTACCTCATAAAAGGTTAGTATATAAAATGAAAATGCTCAGACTGGGAGAAAATGTCTGTATGTGGGTAAGTAACTGGCTAAGTGACAGAAAACAGAGGGTGGTTATTAATGGTAGATACTCAGATTGGGTCACTGTCACTAGTGGGGTACCTCAGGGGTCAGTATTGGGCCATATTCTCTAATATACAAATTTTAGTTGAAAAGTCCACTAAATAGCAGCAGCACAGTTCCGCAGGAATAGGTCAGCTTCCTATGGATATAGTTCACAAAATAGGGGATGGAACGAGCGCTTGCAAACGATAAATTTTTTATGTTTGTCCGATAAAGAATCATCTTGGCCCATAAAAAACTTAACCGCATTCATTCCCTTTTCTTTTGGAATGATAGTAAGTTTTTTATGGGCCAAGATGATTCTTTATCGGACAAACATAAAAAATTTATTCTAGAGTGCATCGATTATTGCCTTACACATAATTATTTTTGGTTTAGTGATTGCTTCTATTTACAGACGTCAGGCGTTGCTATGGGCGCGAAGTTCGCACCAAGTTTCGCGAATATTTTTATGGGCTTCTGGGAACATCAATTTATTAATCCGATCCTTTCCAATACTGGGAGTGAAGGCAGGCTATTATTATGGAAGAGATATATCGACGACTGCCTCTTCCTATTGCAAGGCTCAGATACTTCCCTTACCAAATTTCTGTCATACATTAACCAGAATGAATGGAACATTGTATTTACAGAAAGTGTCAGTAAAACATCTGTCAATTTTCTTGATCTTGAGATTATGATAGAAGAGGGTAATATAGTGACACGCACTTATTTCAAACCGACAGATAGAAATGGTTTTATAGATGTGAATAGTTACCACCACACACCGTGGATCAACAACATTCCAAAGGGTCAGTTTCAAAGAATGAAGAGGAATTACACGAAGATCGCAGATTTTCATCAACAAAGTGAGGTTTTAGTTACAAAATTTCGGGAAAAAGGTTATAAAGATTCCTTTTTATGTGCACAAAAAGAACAAATTTTAAAAGATGTCAGCCCTAATAGTAGAACCATTAAAAAAAATGGTCAGGATTCAGATAAATTTAAATTTGCTTTTATTACCACTTTTTCTAGTTTATGCCCTAATTTAAGAAATATTATACAAAAAAACTGGAGAGTTCTTACTAACGATTCAGTGATTGGCAAAGTGATCCCTCAGAAACCTCTGTTTATATACAAAAAAGCACCGAATATTAAGGATAAAATTGTACACGGGTGTCTACGTAAAAATACCTCCAGTAGCAAACGTGATGCTTTTGCATGGTGTGGCTTTTGCGCTGGATGTAAAAACAGATCGAGAAAGGACAAAAAAATCAGCGCTGCCACTGAAGTGTATTCCACTAATAAACAGACAAATATGAAAATTAAAGGCAATTTATCTTGCGAATCTAAGGGAGTTATATATCTACTCCAATGTCCCTGCGATAAGCAATATGTCGGAAGGACACTGCGCAATTTGAAAACCCGTGTAGCTGAGCATATCAGAAACATCAAAAAAGGTGTAGACACACACGGAGTGTCGGCACATTTTAAATTAGCTCATAATAAAAATCCAGCTGGTCTTAAGTTTTGTGGTATAGAACTCGTACACCGGCAATGGAGGGGAGGAGATCCGGTGAAGGCTATTAATAAACGAGAAGCCCAGTGGATTTATTCCTTGGGCACCCTCCAACCCTCTGGGATGAATGTGGAATGAGATGTCAAGTCGGTATGTATGTCTTAGTACCGACCTGTGGCTGTCTCTGATGTTGATGACTCTGTACTATAAATCTAGTTCGTGTTTCTCTTACCCTAAACAAAATTCTTTCTGGCAATCATGATTTTAAAATATAATCATGACAATTATATGCAGTTTTAAATTTTATTTTTACGTTTGTTACTTGATCAGATTCACCGTTTTTATTTTTTAGGGCACAAGGATTATGGGATGACTATTTTATCATAGTAATGAGGTTATTTTATGTTTGCCGTATTTGTAACACATTTAGATATACCATGATACAATAGAAAGAGGCTGTTTTATAGTTTTATTGACATCGGTGTATTTGCCAAACGGAAATGACGTGCATTCAAGTTGATTGATGTCATATTAAAAAGACGGGCGTTTGTTAACACTCGCCTTCAGCTCCAGACGAAGCGCAGGCGAAACCCGGGTCGGGCATTTTATGTGTGCATATTATCGGATGTTTGTGAGTATAATAAATTTCTATACTTATCTTATCCCTATGGTTCTACGCTATGGTGTTTTTTCGTCTGTAAAGGTGCTTATTGAAGGAACCGATCTGTGAAGTGTGAGGATATTAGGACGCTCAGACTTGTGACGCGGAGGTGGATGCTGTATAAACACGTAGATGTGGACAACGCTTTTATACAAGAACTAGGATCGTTTGCAAGCGCTCGTTAAATCCCCTATTTTGTGAACCATATTCTCTAATATATTTATTAATGATCTTGTAGAAGGCCTGCACAGTAAAATATCTATTTTTGCAGATGACACTAAACTGTGTAAAGTAATTAACACTGAAGAGGACAGTTTTCTGCTACAGAGGGATCTGGATAGATTGGAGACTTGGGCAGAGAAATGGCAGATGAGGTTTAACACTGACAAATGTAAAGTTATGCACATGGGAAGGAATAATGCAAGTCACCCGTACATATTAAATGGTAAAACACTCGGTAACACTGACATGGAAAAGGATCTAGGAATTTTAATAAACGGCAAACTAATCTTTTTTAATCCGTACAATGTCTCCCACATGAATATCCTTCCATTTGGTCTTTTGAAAGCTTTAATGAAAATAAAAATGAAAATTTAAGTTTCGAAATGACGGCAGAAGATCATTTACATGTCAAGCATCAGAGCTATTATTGGGTATATGTGTTCATACCAGTTCCCTATAATTGCCCCTTAGAAATGTGCGGACGAACACCCGATGATCAAACAAATGGGTAACATGGGATTTTCTGTCTTATACATATGTAATGTTATGCACATGGGAAGGAATAATGCAAGTCACCCGTACATACTAAATGGTAAAACACTCGGTAACACTGACATGGAAAAGGATCTAGGAATTTTAATAAACAGCAAACTAAGCTATAAAAACCAGTGTCAGGCAGCTGTGGCCAAGGCCAATAAGATAATGGGTTGCTTCAAAAGGGGCATAGATGCCCGTGATGAGAACATAGTCCTACCACGTTACACATCACTAGTCAGACCACACATGGAGGACTGTGTACAGTTCTGGGCTCCTGTGAACAAGGCAGACATAGTAGAGCTGGAGAGGGTTCAAAGGAGGACAACTAAAGTAATAACTGGAATGGGGCAACTACAGTACCCTGAAAGATTATCAAAATTAGGGTTATTCACTTTAGAAAAAAGACGCCTGAGGGGCGATCTAATAACTATGTATAAATATATCAGGGGTCAGTACAGAGATCTCTCCCATCATCTATTTATCCCCAGGACTGTGACTGTGATGAGGGGACATCCTCTGTGCTGGAGGAAAGAAGGTTTGTACACAAACATAGAAGAGGATTCTTTACGGTAAGAGCAGTGAGACTATGGAAATCTCTGCCTGAGGAGGTGGTGATGGGGAGTTCACTAAAGGAATTCAAGAGGGGCCTGGATGTATTTCTGGAGTGTAATAATATTACAGGCTATAGCTACTAGAGAGGGGTCGTTGATCCAGGGAGTTATTCTGAAGGAATTTTTTTCCCTTAATTGTGGAAAATTGGCTTCTGCCTCACAGGGTTTTTTTGCCTTCCTCTGGATCAACTTGTAGAAAACAGGCCGAACTGGATGTACAGATGTCTTTTTTCGGTCTTGTATACTATGTTACTATGTATACTATATTGCTTTTCTGGTGCAGGGGCAGGGATATGATAAATCTCCATATGAGTCTCTGATGTTTAGATAGTATTAAAGCTATGAGTAAAGATGGAAATATACGCCAATGTCCTGAAGTCTGCCTAAAGCATCCTCTTTATTGAAGTGATATTTCATTGACACTGGGTAGCGGAGATTGCCCTCCTGACAATACTCTGGTATAGGGTGCCAAAACTACTAAATATGAGGAAATGGAGGGGGGGGCGGAGGGCCGCTGTGCAAGAACAATACATGCCCATCAGCCATGAAATTTATCATCTCAGTTCCTTAAATTAAATCTGATATACAGCAGGAAATTGTTTTTAAGGTAGGTGACAGTGGGCATCCTTGCCTACTGGGCCCTTGCCCAGGTACACTTATGGTTTGCCCATCCCTGGGCTAGAGAAAACATGCTGGAACCAGTGAAGAGTGGGCTGTAAAGGTACACAGCCAGGTTTAGTTCTGCGAGAATGGGACAGGTCTTCTTTAAAGGGGTTTCCAGGATTTTATTATTGATAGCTCATCTTCAGGTTAGGCCATCATTATGTGATCTGCGGGGGTCAGATATCCTGCACCCTCACCGATCAGCTGTTTTGGCTTAGTGCTAGAAGTCACTGCCGGGACTACACAGCTCCATCCATTGAGTAGTGGTCGGAGGTTGTAACTGCAGCGCTGCTCCCGTTCACTTCATTGGTGTCAGACCTCCACCAGATATGAGAGCCTATGATAAATAGTAAAGTCCTGCACACCCATTTATATAAAGAAGGGGTCATTAACCTTCGGCCCTCCAGCTGTTGTGAAACTACAATTCTCAGAATGCTCTATACATTTCTATGACAGTTCTTAGAAGAGCAGAGCAAGTGCCGGAGTACCGGAGGTTGCCTACCACTAATATAAAGAAATGTTTAAAAAATGAGCAAAATATCAAGCAATCAATCTCCGTCTGAATGTGTAGGGTGACTAGACTTCCATCAGACTCCACCCAAATGTAATCTCTTTATCTCCGTTTAAGGTGTGGAGGATCAGGTATGACTGCTTATCTTTAATCACCTCCTTTTTTCAGAATATCCAGAAGTTCATTTAGAAACCTTGTTATGCAAAGTGAAATTTTACTTTTGAATTTTTCAAAGAAGAGGTCAATGATAGAGATTTCATGAAAATCCATTGTGGACCCGCGGTATCCTTCGGTGAGAGGTGATTTTTAAAGGGTCCTGAGCTGGGACCCTCTGTAATCTCAAAAATAGGTCTTGCCGGACTGTCGGTGAGACCTCATATACATTAGAATGGTGGGTGAGGTCTGCCATCAAAATGTTAATGTCTGTAGCCGCCCCAATACTTGTAATAGCCAGGGGTAGATTTGGCATTTGTGGCGCCCCAAGATAACTGGGGCTCTAATCAAAGACATTCAGTGTATACCTACCTCCTGCAATCTATAACTATCTTCTTATGTGATGCCCACACCCTTGATGTGCTCCACACACAGTACAATGCCCCCTTATGTGCCCTGCATACAAAATAATGCCCCTTATGTGCACCAAACACAGAATAATGACTCCTTATGTGCTCCTCATACAGCATGATGCCCCCCTTATGTGGCCCCAACACAATATAATGCCTCTTTATGTGCACCCAACATAATATGGTGCCCCTTTATGTTCCCCCAATACAATATGGTGCCCCTTATGTGTCCCCAACACAATATGATGGCTTCTTATGTGCACTCAACACAATATTATGCCCCCTTATGTGCCCCTCACACAGTATAATGCTCCTTATGTGCCCTTTACACAGAATAATACCCCCTTATGTGGCCCCAACTTAATACGGTGACCCCTTATGTGCCCCTCGCACAGTATAACGCCCCTTATGTGCCCCTCGCACAGTATAACGCCCCTTATGTGCCCCTCGCACAGTATAATGCTCCTTATGTGCCAGTCGCACAGTATAATGCCCCTTATGTGCCCTTCAAACAGTATAATGCCCCTTATGTGCCCCTCACACAGGATAATGCCCCTTATGTGCCCCTCACACAGGATAATGCCCCTTATGTGCCCCTCACATAGAATAATGCCCCCCTTATGTGCCCCAACACAGTATGGTGCCCCTCTAGTGCCTCCAGAATGAATACTCCCATGATGAATGGAGCAGATCTGCTCTGGTCTGCCTGGCAGTAAGGTGCGGCAGGTGTGATGATGCCAGCTTCAAACCACCAGTTTCAGGGTTACTGGTTGAACAGGGAGCTGACAGCTGGCTGCTTCACCATTGGATTCAACTGGTGCCACTGTCGGGGATGCCCAGCTGCTAGGAGTCCTGGTTCACATGACCCATCACCCTCTGATTAAAGCAGCCCTGCAGCAGGGGGCCCCCTTATCTCGGAGCCACACATTTGCATTGTTTATGTGGTAGTAAGGACCGCCACTGGTAATAGCCATAATATAACGTCTGCCGGGATTATTTGGCATTGTTAATCTTGGAAGAAACAATGTAGCATTACCTAGACTAAATACAATTGTATCCATTTCCAAACTGAGAGCAGTACTAGCTAAGGACTAGCTAAGGACAGGATTACTGCCTCTGAATGCAAATAAAAGTGCTCTCATTCACTGACAGCAAACATCTATCTTGAAAACGGTTTGAAATTAAAACGTAGAGATGCAGAACTTTAACTGAGATGAGAATCACCCTTTAAGCTTTATTAATCTAAATGACAGATATACAGCAACTTCCTTTTTCTTGCCCCCCCCCCCATGTATATTCTGTTGGTAGATGTAATTGAAGTTGCCTACTTACATAGACTAACTGCCCAAGAGCTCTCCATGGTATATTGGTGTAACACCCTAGAGTGGTGTTATCACTTCTGCACCCTGCTACTGTCTTTAATGGGCTAACACAGTGTCATCTTATGTATTCTTGTCCAGGTCCTCCACAATGTGCATTCCTAATCTTTTTGCGACTGTTATGTTCATGTAATATGCCTGGTTTACCAGCAGGTGGCAGCAAATATGGCAGAGCCATACTTAGATAGAATGGAACGTACCATTCCATTCTAACCCCCTCTGGAGAGAAGTGGGCTTGTACTACTTCCTGCAGGAAGGGTGGGGAGTCCGTTAGTTCCAGTTTAGGTCTTCCCTAGACAGGGGAAGGGTATGCAGGGGCATGTCTCTGCTGGAAGTGCCCATACCAGCAAGACCACCCTAAGCTCTGCTGGCCATGGAGGCCAAAGCTTAAAGCCTCAGGAGCCAGGAGGAAAGTTCCCTGGCATAACCTAGAGACAGACTATACAAAGAGAAGTGCAGCCTACAGAAGAAGCTAAGTTATACAGCCAGCCTGTCAGTACAGCAGAGTCAGAGAGAAACAGAGATATAGCAGAGTTGAGTTTGCCTGCCAGTTTAATGCTAAAGCTTGCTGGAGCCAAGACAAAGCCTGAAACTGTTTGGTGAAACGTTTATTCAAGTAAAGCTGCCATTGAACTTCATCACAAGGTCTGGACTCAAGTTATTTCTTCAAATCCCTCAATTATCCCCCCTATTTATTGCTTCGGAGCCGAAGCCTGGAGTCCAGCCGTATCCAGGTAGGAGCACCAAGACACACATAAAGAAACAAATAGGCCGCACTATACCCCTCGGTATTCCTACACCTGGGGCGTGTTATAGGAGGGCCCTGGGGGAAGGCGCCAGTTGCATAGGCAGCACTCTATACTGGCAAAACAGGAAAGAAACTGCAGCATCCTTCAGAGTAGACCCTACCCCTGTGATGGATAACCTCCGGCATTCCAGCTGTGGTAAAACTACAACTCCCAAGATGCACACTTGCTTGGCTGTTCTCAGAACTCCATAGAAATGAATGGAACATGATGGGAGTCGTAGTTTCACCACAGCTGGAGTGCCGGAGGTTAGCCATCACAGTCCTAGGGCATAGACCCGGCGGCTACTTGACTTCTCCTAAACTGCGGACTTCCAGACTCCTCCCTGTTACTCTATAATAGACACTTGGAGTCTGCAGCAAGTTTGCTGATGCTTGGAAAAAATCCTGCTCTTCTTGTTTGGGTGCAGAAGGACTCCCCATTTTGCAAAAGTTTACTAGATGGTCCGGGAGACCGGGCAAGCATGGGTTAATGCATTTCTAGTAATTATCATAAGAAACATTTTACTATTTGCAGCTATAAGTTTACATCTCCCTCATCCTTGCACCAGGTTCTGGCATCATACTCCGAGCCATTCTTCCAGGGACGGGATAATAAACTAAACCCTTGGAATTAAATGCAGATTAAGCTGCAGCCAATCTAAACCCGGTTTTCCTTAATTAGAGTAAAGGTAATTAGCTGCATAAGCCGCAGTCATAGACGCAGGGGATTAGCCTTGAGAAATATCCTTAGCACAGCTACAGCTGGGAAGCATTACGTAGGCAGAGAGTAATCATTATATATATATATAGACACTAAGGCCTCATTCACATCCGCCAGTTTTTTAGCTTTTTTGAGAGAGAATGTCTCACAGTGACAGGCCCCTTTAAATTAGACAGCTCCCACCAAGGTTAACCCACACAGAAAGACAGGAGGGGTCAGCACTCCAAACTCGGGTTCATTCAAGCAGGGCCGGTTCTAGGTGAAATGGGGCCCAGGGGCGAAAAACAATAAGGGGCCCCCCCTCAATGTCACGTCATCACCGTCTCTTTTTTACATCACCCCCTTCGCGTCACATTATTCCCCCCCCCCTCCCCTCCATGGCAGCATACAGAAATACAGCGCCCCATACCTCTTACATCCAGTGACGTCTCCTTTGATGTAGATGTTCTTTGACCCCATCTTCTCCTTTCAGACCAGACCTTCATTTTGTCGCCATTTTCCATCTCTGCAGTTTGACAAAAAAAAAAAAATCTTTGTTTACTACTTTTCCCATCATCCTCCCATCTTCTGAACAAATCATCCTGCTTCCCCCAATACTGTGCCGCTATGCTCCCCTATACTATACTGCAGAAACAGATAATACCCCTGATAATACTAGTACCACACAGAGCCCCCCATTTAAAATACCCCTTCTTTGTGGCCTCAATAAAAGCCCCCACAGTGTTCCTCTCCCCTTCCCCCATATAAAATACCCCTTCTTTGTGGCCTCAGTAGATGCCCCCATAGATGCCCCCCAGTAATGTGCCAGTAAGAGGTCCCCCATAGTGCCCCCAATAATGTGCCAGTAAGAAGTGCCCCATAGATGCCCCCAATAATGTGCCAGTAAGAGGTCCCCGTATAGTGCCCCACAATAATGTGCCAGTAAGAAGTGCCTCCATAGATGCCCCCAATAATGTGCCAGTAAGAGGTCCCCGTATAGTGCCCCCCAATAATGTGCCAGTAAGAGGTCCCCCCATAGTGCCTCCCAATAATGTGCCAGTAAGAAGTGCCTCCATAGTGCCACCTAATAATGTGCCAGTAAAATGTGCCCCCAATAATGTGGCAGTAAAAAGTGGTGCCCCCAATGATGCCCCCAGCCTCAATGTCACATTTCTCCCCTCCATGTCACATTAAACCCCCTCCAGCTCCATCCATGTCACGTCATCACCTCCTCCTTTTTACATCACCCCCTTCTTGTCACCCCCCAGAATGGCACATTTCTCCCCCTGTATGGGCCAGTGGCAGCAGCACATCTCTCATTCCCCCCATGGCACATTTCTCCACCAGCACAATACACATCCCCAACATCCCCCATGGCTCATTTCTCCACCAGCACAATGCACATCCCCCCCATGGCTCATTTCTCCTCCAGCACAATGCACATCCCCCCATGGCTCATTTCCCTCCAACACAATGCACATCCCCCTCCCATGGCTCATTTCTCCACCAGCACAATGCACATCTCCCCCCATGGCTCATTTCTCCTCCAGCACAATGCACATCTCCCCCCATGGCTCATTTCTCCTCCAGCACAATGCACATCTCCCTCCCATGGCTCATTTCTCCACCAGCACAATGCACATCCCCCCACCCCCCACCCCCATGGCTCATTTCTCCTCCAGCACAATGCACATCTCCCCCCCATGGCTCATCTCTCCTCCAGCACAATGCACGTCTCCCCCTCCCATGGCTCATTTCTCCACCAGCACAATGCACATCCCCCCACCCCCACCCCCATGGCTCATTTCTCCTCCAGCACAATGCACATCTCCCCCCATGGCTCATTTCTCCTCCAGCACAATGCACATCTCCCCCCTCCCATGGCTCATTTTTCCTCCAGCACAATGCACATCTCCCCCCCCCCCCACTCCCTCCCACAGTCGCATGATCCCCTTGTTTCTTGCCTGAATACCTGTGTCTGGTGAGGACAGGTCACTGGTATGGGCAGAGAGAGGCACAGAAGTGGAGTCAGGACTCAGAAGTCAGCAGCAGGAGGGAGGAGGCGGCAGCTACGGTGGGTGAGGGAGGGCAGTGCACACTGCTACACTCACTTGCTTCATTTGGTTCTGGGGGGCGGGGCTCTGGCAAGACCACGAAGACGTGCCTGTGCGGCGGCACGCTCTGGGCCCCAGCAGGCACTGCTCTCTTAAAGAGGCAGAGAGGGGCTCAGAGCGGCCGCGGCCCAGGCTTATCCATCCTATATATCTCCTGTTAGTTGCGGGCCGGCGCTGGCGCTGCTTGGGGGCCCCTAAGAACTCGGGGGCCCGGGGGCAATTGCCCCCTTTGCCTATATGGAAGCGCCGGCCCTGCATTCAAGCTTCATGTCAAAACACCGCTGTAACATCTTGGTTGTAGTGTGACAACGTTTCGGCCATGTACCCTTCATCAGGCTGCAAATATAAGAAAAAAAGGGCAACACATTAGTATAAATTAGAGATTATGAGTAGCGGTAATCAGCAGTAAAAAAAAAAAACCTCACAGTCTATTATAGTCATTTGGAATGTCCCCCGCGTTAGGATGAAGACAAGTAAAAGCTGCAATAGAACAATGAAATGCAGAACGGCATTGTCTGGTAAGTAACATAAGGCCTAGATTATTACTTGGAACATTTACTAAAAAATCATTTAGACTGTGCTATTCCGTACAACAGGATCAAATAAAAAAAACTTATACCATGTGGGATCCAATTGTTCGTAATGGGTCCCTATGGGAACATATGCATCCGCTTAACATATAGGTTCAAACATTTGCAAATGATTGCAAAGATAAACTACCCAATCTTATATTCAGGAACTAGTGATTCAGACTCCGCACCCCCTCCCTCTCCTCACATTGCCTATAATGGGGGCTGGCCGGAGTTCCAACGGCAGCACGGCAAACATGCCAAGAGGCGGCCGGAATAAAACTATGACATGTCGTAGTTTTATTCCGGCCGCCTCTCGGCATGTTTGCCTGCTGCCGCCGGAGCAACGGCCCGCCCCCATTATAGTCAATGGGACTGGAGCGGCACTCGTGCACTAGCGGAAGCATGGATCCGGCAGGCTGTTCACCTGCCGGAACAGCCTGCCGGAGAAGGCTGCCGCTAGTGTGAAACTAGCCTTATCTGTCGTGAATGTAGTTGTGAAATATGAATTACTCATCTAAGGATGCATTCTTTCTGGGTGGTTTTAAGTGTAGAGTGCCTGTCCTAGTTACATCTAATTAATCAATGGCTTTGACGGGGTGAGTCAAATTGACATAGCACCATATCCAGATCTACAAGAGGATGAGCCGCTGTTCTTCTTCTTTTTTAAGCCAATATTAAATGGTGGTGTTGGAATGTACAATTGTCCCGCAAAAAACAAGCCCTCATTGGGCTATGTGAATGGGACAATAAAAAAGTTCTGGCTCTGGGAAGGCAGGGAGTGCAAAACGAAAACGCAAAAATGAATAAACCTCCAGGGTAGAAAGGGTTAATAAATATGCCCCTATGTGTGGGTATACATGAACAATCTTGGCGGAATGTAAGAGACATGATCTGAAAAGTAATGCTGTTATCCGTTGTACCTGCTCATCATCAGGGATGATTTCTTTAATATACTAGATCAGGGATCAGTAACCTTTGGCGCTCCAGGTGTGGTGAAACTACGACTCCCAGCATGCACACTTGCTTGGCTGTTCTCAGAACTCACACAGAAATGAATGGGGCATGCTGGAAGTTGTAGTTTCACAACAGCTGGAGTGTTAGAGGTTACTGACCCCTGTCAAAATATTTGGAACAATCCCCTTTAATAGTGAGGGATAATTGGGAGGGGGACCTGGCTGCAATTGTTGAAGAACAAAGGAGAGACATATTGCTGTGTGCGCATACTGCCTGTGTTACCTGTATAGGCTTGGTGGCATTATCTGCACATTGTGTAGCTGCATTAAAGGGGTTTTGCCACAATGTTCATTTATCCTCTATCCACAGAACAGGTAATAGGTATCTGATCAGTAGAAGTCTGACCGATCACTAAAGCAGGGATCCAGTCCTCCCTCCCTGAAATGAATGGAGTGGAAAGTCAAGCATGCGCGCCGCCACTCAATTCATTCTCTGTTGGACAAGTAAATTATTCTGCTATTGCACTGAGAATGCACAGAAGCGCAGCGAACATGCTTATTCTGCTGCTCCATTAATTTAAGGGACCCCCATTCTCATGATTGAGAGCCCTGAGCGATCAAACAAGTGCTGCGAACCCCAGAGGAGCGGGGAAGTGGTAGTGGCTGTGGAAAATAACGTTGTTCACACAAATCAGTGGCAATTCTCACACCGATGCTCGCTAGGTCGGGCAGTGACAGGAGGGGCACATACTTTCTTCCCTCAGGGCACACCCTGATGTTAAGACTACTATCTGGTAGTAGTGTTGGGGGCGAATATTTGAATCGCGAATATTTATCGCGAATATCGGCACTTCGAGAATTCGTGAATATTTAGTATATAGTGCTATATATTCGCATTTTCGAATATTCGTCATTTTTTTTCCATCTGAACACATGATCTCTCACTGCGTCTTGCTTGTGGGCCAATGAGAAGGCAGTAATGCCTTTGTCTGAGCTTAGCAACATCCCTAGCAACCAATAGGAAAGCTGCCTACCCCTTTCTATATAAGAACCTCCCCAGCAGCCATTTTCTGTAGTGTAATGGAGTTCTGAGAGAGACAGCAGTGTCATTGCTGTGCTCTGTGCTTTGCTGTCACATTACATTAGTTAGTTAGTTAGTTAGTTAGTTAGCTTATACAGTGGATATAAAAAGTCTACACACCCCGTTAAAATTTTAGGTTTCTGTGATGTAAAAAAAATGAGACAAAGATAAATAATTTCAGAACTTTTTCCACCTTTAATGTGACCTATAAACCGTACAACTGAATTGAAAAACAAACTGAAATCTTTTAGGTAGAGGGAAGAAAAAAATATAAAAATAAAGTAATATGGTTGCATAAGTGTGCACACCATTAAACTAATACTTTGTTGAAGCACCTTTTGATTTTATTACAGCACTCAGTCTTTTTGGGTATGTGTCTATCAGCATGGCACATTTTGACTTGGCAAGATTTGCCCACTCTTCTTTGCAAAAACACTCCAAATCTGTCAGATTGCGAGGGCATCTCCTGTGCACAGCCCTCTTCAGATCACCCCACAGATTTTCAATCGGATTCAGGTCTGGGCTCTGGCTGGGCCATTCCAAAACTTTAATCTTCTTCTGGTGAAGCCATTCCTTTGTTGATTTGGATGTATGGTTTGGGTCGTTGTCATGCTGAAAGGTGAAGTTCCTCTTCATGTTCAGATTTCTAGCAGAATCCTGAAGGTTTTGGGCCAATATTGACTGGTATTTGGAACTGTTCATAATTCCCTCGATCTTAACTAAGGCCCCAGTTCCAGCTGAAGAAAACCAGCCCCGCAGACTAATGCTGCCCCCGCCATGCTTCACTATGGGGATGGGGTTCTTCTGGTGATGCGCAGTGTTGTTTTTGTGCCAAACATATCTTTTGGAATTATGGCCAAAAAGTTCAACCTTGGTTTCATCAGACCATAACACCTTTTCCCACATGCTTTTGGGAGGCTTCAGATGTGTTTTTGCAAAATGTAGCCTGGCTTGGATGTTTTTCTACGTAAGAAAAGGCTTTCGTCTTGCCACTCTATCCCATAGCCCAGACATATGAAGAATACGGGAGATTGTTGTCACATGTACCACATAGCCAGTACTTGCCACCAGGGCAGGTGCAAGGTTTTTTGCTGCCCTAGGCAAAATAAAAGTTTGCCGCCCCCCCATGTGACATTACAAAGCCCCACCTATATGATCTGCCATATTAAAGGGGTTCTGCAGTTTATTTAAACTAATCGGCAGGGGTCAGACACCCGGGACCCCCGCCAATCAGCTGTTTGAGAAGGCAGCGGCGCTGGCAGTAGCGCCTCAGCCTTCTTGCAGTGACGTCACGATTAGTATCATTGGCCTGGGTGGGGCTAAGCTTCATTCAAGTGAACAGAGCTTAACCCCGCCAAGGCCAGTGATACTAGTCGTGACGTCACTGCGCCTGCGGTAAACAGCAAGAAGGCCGAGGTACTACTGCCAGCGCCGCTGCCTTCTCAAACAGCTGATCGGCGAGGGTCCCGGGTGTCAGACCCCTGCCGATCAGATGCTGATGATCTATCCAGAGGATAGATCATCAGTTTAAATAAACTGCAGAAAACCTTTAACTAACGCCAGTTCTCTCTCCCCCCCCTCTTGTCATTCTGTTCCTTACCATGTCATTCACTTTCCCCCCTTGTCATTCACTTTCCCCCCTTGTCATTCACTTTCTTCCCCCCCTTGTCATTCACTTTCCCCCCTTGTCATTCACTTTCCCCCCTTCCCCTTGTCATTCACTTTCTCCCCTTGTCATTCACTTTCCCCTCTTGTCATTCTCTCCCCCTCTTGTCATTCTTCACCCCCCCATGTCATTCTCTCTCCCATTCCCCCTACCTCTGGTGTAGCGTGGCCGAGCCTTGTATGGTCCGCGGGTACAGGCGCTTTTGTTTCCTGTACCCGAGCGGACTGACAGGAAGTGGAAACTGTGTGCGCACTTCATGTCAGTCCAGCCTGGTACAGGAGACAGATGCTCCCTGTACCCGCGGACCATACTGGGCTTGGCTACGCTACAATGAGGGAGTGACAGGAGGGAGCGCTCAGCGCTTCCATCCTGTAAGCTCTTCTCCTCTTGCTGCGCCCGGGCGATGCGACCTCATGGACGCGCCAGCCCAAGCAGTGCTGCAGTCGCCAGAGGCTCAATATAGAGCGTTCGGGCGGCTGCAGCATGAGGCGGGGCCGGCGCTCCTAGCAGCGCCCCTTCCCAAGGGGCGCTCTACGCGGCTGCCTAGTCCGCTTATAAGACGCGCCGGCCCTGCTTGCCACGTATTCCTGCAGCTCCTGTAATGTTGCTGTAGGCCTCTTGGTCGCCTCCCAGATAAGTTTTCTTCTTGTCTTTTCATCAATTTTGGAGGAACGTCCAGTTCTTGGTAATGTCATTGTTGTGCCGTATGTTCTCCACTTGATGATGACGGTCTTCACTGTGTTCCATGGTATATCTAAGGCAATTCTAAGGAAATTCTTTTGTGCCCTTCTCCTGACTGATACTGTAAGATCCTCACCTGCTTTGCACTCCAGGGGAACCAAGAGGGGTCCTCGTGGAGTTGCGGGACAGGTTATGCGTGTCTCTGATGCACCAGCGCTGACCCCTTTGCGAACCAGTGCGGGGATGCGTTCGCGTGGACATCGGAGGGGAGGACCGTCGGAGTCCCGGGGACAGAGTGGCCAGGCGAGTGACAAGACGCCGCGGCCAGGGTTGTCTCCGGTGTCTCCTGCGACTTCCGTTTCCGCATCTGGGTCCACGCGCTCGCATACTCGCGCTGAGTCGATCGTGCGTCCGTGCGTACGCACGAGGGCAGGTTCGCAAAGGGATACAAGGTCGCGAGTACGCGCTTCTTATGCGCTTCGTCGACCAGTGGCGCATAATATACTGACTCACAAGAGCAAAGTAGATTAGGGAGCCAGCCATGGGTTAATCAACTTGTGATTGCCTTAGGCCATGTACTCAGGTGCAGGGCAATTTGTTCACCTATGGAAGTGGACACTTGGCACCCTGGGATTGGTCAGCAGGCATTTAAAAGGAGGTCTCTCAGGGTGATCAGTGCCCACTGTTATTTTCCCTCAACCAGGTATAGGTCACAACTGCTAGTGACTGAAGACTGCCAGGAACTTTGTCCTTTGCAGCGGACCCAAGATCTGGAGTGACTCGACTGCCAAGTGCACAGCATCATTCAGCACTGGTTGGGACTATTCCTGGAATCTCCTTGCCTGGTTTTTGTTATTATTTCTTGTTACCAGCAAGTGTTCTGGACGTTTATGTTTCTGGTGAATAAAACACCTTTTTGCTTTCATCACTGGTCTGTTTGTTGGTGCCTTGCATTACAGAACAGTGGGCCCAACTAACAGTTGCCATGGACAATATCCAGCAGCGACTGAATGAATTAACGGGAGCCGTTAACCTGCTGTTCCAACGGCGCCCAAATATACCAGCAGCCGCTGCAGCTCAAATCCAAGAGCAACTGACAACTGTGATGGAGGAGGTTCAGCAGCTGATCCAGGGAGCCTCAGCACTACCCGTCACTATCGCAAGGCATCAAACAGAACCAAAGATCCCTCTGCCTGACTCCTTCACAGGAGAGCGACAGGAGTTCTTAAACTTCAGGGACTCCTGTCTCCTTTATTTCCAGTTGCGTCCGATGGCTTCTGGCACTCTCAGGCAGAGAATTGGCATTGTAATGTCACTGCTACGTGGAGACCCCCAACGTTGGGCATTTAATTTGCCTCAAGACCATACAGCTTTTTCGTCAGTGGACGCCTTCTTCGAGGCTATGGCTGTGATTTACGATGACCCGGATCGTACTCGCACCGCAGAGACCAATCTTGAGCATATTCAACAAGGCCGCCGCCCAGCTGAAGAATACGCTGCAGAATTCAGGCGATGGGCAGCTTTCACCACCTGGGGCGGCGCAGCCCTACGCCATCGCTTCCGTTTGGGACTTTCGGATGCGGTCCGGGATCTTCTTTTGGCCTTGCCTACCCCTTCTCGTTGGAAATGGCTATCTCTCAGGCAATCGATGCCGACAGGAGAATCCGTGAGAGGCGAGTGGAGCGGTCGTCTCGGTTTTCATCCTCTCGACCACATCCAGGGCCTCTTAAATCGTCCGAAGAGCCAATGGAGGTTGGATCCTCCCATCTCACACAGGCAGAACAGGCTCGTCGCCAGCAGAAAGGCCTGTGCCTATTTTGCGGAAAGTCTGGACACCTCGTTAAAACCTGTCCCCTCCTGCCGGCGGAAGCGAATGAACCTAGGGGGCATAGAGGAGAACCCCTAGGTGCTATTATCCCTCCTCCAAGCCGGGTGATGGTATCCATATCCTTACGGTGGCAAGACAAGGTCCATGAGTTTTCGGCACTAATCGATTCTGGGGCCGCTGGGAATTTTGTGGACTCAACCTTGGTTCGTCGACTTGGCATCCCGTTGATCCAGCCGAAAACCACCATGTCAGTGACCGCGATTGATGGATCCCCTCTTCAAGATGGTCGTGCAGTGTGGATGACTCCGGGAATACAGGTAACGGTGGGGGCTGATCATCGGGAGACCTTAAGCCTTTTGTCCTTGACATGCCATCCACTCCCGTGATTTTGGGTCTCCCTTGGTTGAGGCTCCATAATCCAGTAGTGGACTGGCGCTCGGGTCTTATTTGTCAGTGGAGTACGGAATGCCTTACTAAGTGCATTCGTCCCGACCTGTCACTAGCCTCCATGGAAGTATTAAGTACTTTACCACAGCAGTATCATAATTTCCGAGATGTGTTCAGTCCTCAGGGGCTGATGTGTTACCTCCCCACAGGTCATATGATTGTCCTATAGACCTGTTGCCAGGTACCATGCCACCTCGAGGGCATCTATATAATCTCACTGGGCCTGAGGTTCAGGCTCAGCGGGAGTATATTAAAGAGAACCTTGAGAAGAATTTCATTCGTCCATCCACTTCCCCTGCTGGAGCTGGATTCTTCTTTGTGGAGAAGAAGGATGGAGGCTTGAGACCTTGCATCGATTATCGTGCCCTTAATCGGATTACGGTGAAGAATCGGTATCCACTGCCTCTGATTGATGATCTGTTTTCTCAGGTGGCAGGGGCCGAGTCTTCACCAAACTCGATTTAAGGGGTGCTTATAATTTAGTTCGCATTAGAGAGGGTGACGAATGGAAGACCGCATTTAATACCAGAGACGGGCATTACGAGTATCTCGTGATGCCTTTCGATCTCTGTAATGCTCCAGCGGTCTTCCAGGAGTTCATCAACGATGTTCTCAGAGATTTCTTGGGTAGATGTGTTGTTGTCTATCTAGATGACATACTAATCTACTCTTCGGATCTGGTCTCTCATCGGAGACACGTGTGTCAGGTTTTCCAGAAACTGAGGGAGAACCGCCTCTATGCCAAACTTGAGAAGTGTCTGTTTGAGGTGAAGGAATTGCCTTTCCTGGGGTACATTATCTCAGAAAAGGGATTGGCTATGGACCCATCCAAACTTTCTGCTGTCTTGGATTGGCCTCAGCCTAAGGATCTTAAGGGGTTGCAGCGTTTCTTAGGCTTTGCCAACTTCTACCGCAAGTTTATTAAGAATTTTTCTGCGATAGTAGTACCTCTCACTAACCTCACTAAGAAGGAGCTAATCCTTCTAAGTGGACGAGAGAGGCAGTCAGAGCCTTTGAGACGCTGAAACAGGCCTTTTGCACGGCACCAATTCTTACTCATCCAGACACCTCCAGACCTTTTGTTCTCGAGGTCGATGCCTCAGAGGTCGGTGTAGGGGCAGTTCTCTCACAGTATTCTGGGGACCCTGAGAGGTTACATCCCTGTGCCTTCTTCTCTCGGAAGCTCTCTCCAGCCGAGTGTAATTATGATATCGGCAATAGAGAGCTTCTGGGAGTAAAATTGGCTTTTCAAGAGTGGAGACATTGGCTAGAGGGTGCAGAACATCCCATCACGGTTTACACTGACCACAAAAATTTGGAGTATCTAGAGAGTGCCAAAGACTCAACTCCCGACAAGCCCGGTGGGCATTGTTTTTCACCCGCTTCAATTTCCGCCTCACTTATAAGCCAGGTTCCAAAAGCGTGAAGGCAGATGCCCTGTCCCGCTGCTTCCCTGAGGCTGCTTCAGTCCTGGACTCTGAGCCAGAAACCATTCTCCCAACTAAATGTTTTCTTGCTGCCCTAGGGGCCGCAGAAGTAATGGAGGACTTGTCCTCTCTTCTTGAGCCTTTACAGGCAGAGAGTCCACCTGACAAACCCGAGGGTCGATGGTTTGTACCCATTAACCTTCGATTGAAGGTCATCCAACAGCTTCATGACTCAAAGTCTGCCGGGCATTTGGGTGTTAAGAAAACACTTGCCCTTGTTAAGCGTCACGTGTGGTGGCCCAACATGTCCGTGGATGTTAAGGCCTATATCCAAGCATGTACTGTTTGTGCCAGATGTAAACCGTCCCGGTCTGCCCCTTCTGGGACTTTACTCCCACTGCCAATTCCCCAGGCTCCATGGACTCACATTTCCATGGATTTCATCCTGGATTTGCCAAGGTCCTCTGGAAGTACGGTAATCTGGGTAGTGGTGGACCGTTTTAGTAAAATGGCCCATTTTATCCCACTCCCTGGATTGCCCTCGGCCAGAGAATTGGCAGATCTGTTCTTGAATCATGTCTTTCGATTACATGGAGCGCCGGATGACATTGTTTCAGACAGAGGAGTGCAATTCATCTCTCGCTTCTGGCGTTCTTTCTGCTCCCGATTGGGTATTAAGTTGTCTTTCTCTTCTGGTTTTCACCCAGAGACCAACGGTCAGACGGAAAGGACTAACCAGACCCTTGAGCAATATCTCCGGTGCTTCGTGTCAGACTGCCAGGAGGAATGGGCAGCGTATCTACCCTTTGCGGAGGTGGCTTATAACAACTCTGAGCATGCTTCCACTAAGATGTCTCCGTTCAGGTGCGTGGGGGCAGGGATCCAAGACTCTCTTCTTTGGCCGGACCCTCCACTGACTCACCGGTGGTGGATCAATGGTTCAAGGATAGAGCGTCCCATTTGGTCGTCGGCCCAGCGGAATCTCCGCAGTGCGGTGGCGCAACAGAAGAAATTTGCTGATCGTCATCGCACTGTAGAGCAAAAGTTTAAGGTGGGAGATCAGGTGTGGGTCTCCACCCGGAACATTCCGCTGCGTCAGCCATCTTCCAAGTTGGGTCCTCGATTCATTGGCCCATACCCGGTGACACAGAAGATCAACCGAGTTACGTACAAGGTTGCTCTTCCACCGTCGATCCGAGGTGAACACCTTTCATGTTTCACTTCTCAAATCGGCAGCCGACTCCGCTCCCTTCATTCAGACCCCATCCCGCTGGAGGTCCAAGGGGTACCGGAGTTCGAGGTGAACAGAATTTTGGACTCTCGTTTTGTCCAAAGGTCTCTTCAATACTTGGTGGACTGGAAGGGTTTTGGTCCAGAGGAGAGATGTTGGATACCTGCTCGCCAGGTGCATGCGGATGAGTTGGTGGCAGCTTTTCACCGGGATAATCCGGGAAAGCTTGCTTGGAGTCTTCAGAGCCGCCTCCTCGAGGGGGTAATGTAAGATCCTCACCTGCTTTGCACTCCAGGGGAACCAAGAGGGGTCCTCGTGGAGTTGCGGGACAGGTTATGCGTGTCTCTGATGCACCAGCGCTGACCCCTTTGCGAACCAGTGCGGGGATGCGTTCGCGTGGACATCGGAGGGAGGACCGTCGGAGTCCCGGGGACAGAGTGGCCAGGCGAGTGACAAGACGCCGCGGCCAGGGTTGTCTCCGGTGTCTCCTGCGACTTCCGTTTCCGCATCTGGGTCCACGCGCTCGCATACTCGCGCTGAGTCGATCGTGCGTCCGTGCGTGCGCACGAGGGCAGGTTCGCAAAGGGATACAAGGTCGCGAGTACGCGCTTCTTATGCGCTTCGTCGACCAGTGGCGCATAATATACTGACTCACAAGAGCAAAGTAGATTAGGGAGCCAGCCATGGGTTAATCAACTTGTGATTGCCTTAGGCCATGTACTCAGGTGCAGGGCAATTTGTTCACCTATGGAAGTGGACACTTGGCACCCTGGGATTGGTCAGCAGGCATTTAAAAGGAGGTCTCTCAGGGTGATCAGTGCCCACTGTTATTTTCCCTCAACCAGGTATAGGTCACAACTGCTAGTGACTGAAGACTGCCAGGAACTTTGTCCTTTGCAGCGGACCCAAGATCTGGAGTGACTCGACTGCCAAGTGCACAGCATCATTCAGCACTGGTTGGGACTATTCCTGGAATCTCCTTGCCTGGTTTTTGTTATTATTTCTTGTTACCAGCAAGTGTTCTGGACGTTTATGTTTCTGGTGAATAAAACACCTTTTTGCTTTCATCACTGGTCTGTTTGTTGGTGCCTTGCATTACAGATACCTTCTAACAATGAGATCCCTCTGATGCTTTGGAAGTTCTCTGTGGACCGTGGCTTTTGCTGTGGGATGTGACTAAGAAAATGTCAGGAAAGACCAACTAGAGCAGCTGAACTTTATTTTTGGTTACTCAGAGGCGCTGTAAATGATGGCACGTGTTTGCTGACTCCTATTTAACAGGATTCTGAATGTGATTACTTAATTCTGAACACAACTACATCCCCAGTTATAAGAGGGTGTGCACACTTATGCAACCACATTATTATTATTATTTTTGTTTTCTATCCCTCCACCTAAAAGATTTGACTTTGTTTTTCAATTGAGTTGTACGGTTTATAGGTCACATTAAAGGTGGAAAAAGTTCTCAAATGATTTAACTTTTAATAGGGGTGTGCAGACTTTTTATATCCGCTGTATATATAATACAGATAGTGGGAGATAGTCAGTGTAGGTTAGATCGTGATATAGTGTAGCTGATCTGTTCTGCTGTCCATACATACATATGCGCATCAATTGCCGATTTGCACAATTGCAAATATATCGGAGCACTCTATCTGCATGTTAAAACTATTGTAATGTTCTGCCGTGCCACCCATTTTCTCCAGTCTCAGGAAACTTCTAGCAGCTTGAAAATTGTAGCAAAAGTGGCCTACGCCTGAATTGCGCGCCTAATACACAAATATTACACTGCCAATTTTCACAGTCAAGAAAATAATCGCAAATTTGAGAATTTGCAAATATATGATGAATATTTGCCCAAATATTTGCCAAATGTCGCGAATTCGAATATTGCCCCTGCCGCTCATCACTATCTGGTAGCAGTTCGAGTTCCCTTGGTGTTAGGCGTTTTGTAAGGGTGCTGTGACCAGTGAATGGTGCTGGAGTCAGTAACCAGGCCCCTGAGAGAAAATAAATAACGGGAATTGTAGTACATCCAACAGTATTCATGGGGTATTCTGGTTTTGCAACTTTTAGCATCAATTAACAGGAAACAATACACTATCAAATATCACTTACTAATATTGATTGTTTACAGGCCCGACTAGCCCACAGGGATACAGATAAATCCCCGGTGGGCCCCTGATCAAGGTGGGCCCCTAGTCTCCCACCCCCTGCACAAGTGGCACACAAAGTAGACTTACTGCACTACATACATATATTCAATGTACAGCACCTCAACCAGCCGATGTTCATATAAAAAAAACGTGATAGATTATTAAAGACAGTAACTACTCAGTTTATTATTCTAGACATGATCAGAGCTGAGATGACTTCTATGGATAAGAGGAAAGCTACCAGTGTCCTCTTCCCAGGACCTACCGTCTCAAAGTTGCTGCAGGGACCCCTATACTCAATCATCTGGTAGCATCTTGCTGCTGTGTGAGCAGGTAATATTTGAACGTATCCATAAGGTGGGCCCCCAAAATATTTTTTACTGGTGGGCCCCTAGGCACCCAGGTCTGACACTGATTGTTTATGTGAGATACCCCGTTTTTCTCCATTGGCCTGTGCTGTATCGTGAAGGGCAAGGGCTTGTTTGTTCACATTTCTACACTGCTAGGTGGAGGCTCCCACCTAGCAGTGTTCCAAGTGACATCACCAGCACTGATGGGCGGGCTGTAGCGCTGCCATATCTTATTTTACAGGCTAGGACAGCACTAAAGCCTGCTGGTGAGATCACTGGGAACACTGCTAGGCAGATCTGCAGAAAAAGCCCTTGCTTGAGAGCATCGGAGCCTGAAATAAGGGGCTGCCTGGGTGAAGAAGGGGATATGTCCGGGTTCAGCTCTGAACCCGGACAACCCCCTAAATTTTAAAAAAAAGTAATAATATAAGGCCTCTCTCACACGAACGATAAGGATTGGCTCAGGATGAGTTCAGTGAAACTCGTTTCACAAGCAAGTTCAGTCAGTTTGGTCTGCATTTGCATTCAGTGTTTCAGTTTTTTCAGCCCGGGTACAATCAGTTTTGATGCGTTTTTCACGAATAACATCTCCTAGCAACCATCAGTGAAAAACGCATTGCATCTGGATGCCTTCCGTTTTTCACGCAAGCCTCATTCACTTCTATGGAACCAGAGCTGCTTGAAAAATGCAGACTATAGAACATGATGCGATTTTTCCTGAACGCAGAAATGATGCGTGAAATACAACGCTCACGTACACAGACCCATTAAAATGAATGGGTTAGGAATCAGTCCAGAAGCTATACATTCACTTCAGACATCGCACCTGGACGGAAATTTTGCTCACGTGAAAGAGGCCTAAGGCAGCTGTTTACTGTACAAAAGGGCAGGGGTTCAAATCCCACTGAGGCCTCATGCACACGACCGTTGTTCTGGTCCGCATCCGAGCCGCAGTTTTTGCCTCTCCGTTGCGGACTTATTCATTTCAATGGGTCCGCAAAAGATGCGGACAGCACTCCGTGTGCTGTCTGCATAAGTTGCTCCGCTCCGTAGCCCCGCAATAAAAATATACCATGTCCTATTCTTGTCCGTTTAGTGGAGAACGCACACGGACGCCATCCGTGTTTTGCAAATCCGCAGTTTGCGGACCGCAAAACACACAACGATCGTGTGCATGTAGCCTAACACCTGTAGAAGATCTTTATAGTAAAAGCAATGGCTGAAAAATCGATTTTTCAATTTCCAGCTTTTGTCTTTTATGGTAAATGTTACAATTTTCTGCAATGTTACTGCTTTGAAATATCACAAAGCAGTATTTGGTATCCCTGTAATCATAATAAGCTGTACAACATAGTGAACACATTATATCTACTGATCTACTGTTAAATTGGCCAATTTTAATAATGTGCTATTTATTTAGGGTTATGCCTGTGAAGAAAATAGCTTTTTAAGCACAAAAATGCCCTTACAACAGAGCAGGTCTGTAGAGCAGGCATCCTCAAACTGCGGCCCTCCAGCTGTTGCAAAACTACAACTCCCAGCATGCCTGAACAGCCTACAGGTATTAGCCCACAGCAGGGCATTGTGGGAGTTTACAACACCTGGAGGGCTGCAGTTTGAGGATGCCTGCTTTAGTTTCTGGTGTACAGCAGGTCAGTGATATGCCTAATCTATTAAGAAGCATCTGCCTCCTTATAAATTAGGCACATCTTACTCCAATGCAGGGAGATCATGATTAGTTTATTGTGGAATTCCCTCGTGTCCTCTATACCCTTACCCTGGCCACTCAGAGTCCCCCACCCCGCTTTTACCATATCCCCACTAATAAAATACACAGAGCCAATATTGGAATTAAATGGCCACAGCAGCCTTTTATTAATATAACATACCAAATTACATATATGCATAAACCTGATGAAGGAGGTCCTAGAAGCCCAGATTCCAACTGGTGGACCACAACACCCGGCTCAATCCACTTTGCCTCCAGCCGTATCACTCCAGCTCGGAGACACCGAGTGATGAACACCCCACTGGAACCAACCAACTTTCCACCCTGGGAGTCCAGCCCCACCAATTGAGGCCCTCTCATCCACAAGACACCAAGCCCTACCACCGTCTTCCAGGACCTCCTACCGCCACGGAAGCGCAACTTGACCTCCCCCCTCAAGCTTGCGCGCCCCTCCATACCCCCAAGGCTCATTCAATCCCCCCTTGCAGCCCCAAAGCCCACAGATCGATGCCCATCGCATTAAGGTGAACACCATCCGTCCTCCAAAACTCGCCCACACCGGGCTCCAATTCCAAATGCCGTACCACCACAGCCCCATTCCTTGCCACAAACTTTCCAACCGCCCTGTTAACCTTAATACGGGCCTTGTTTATCCTCTCCACCGACCGTGCCTCCTGCCAACGCCGTCTGGGAACGATTTCCTACCAAACTACCACCATCCCAGAGAACAATGACCACAACCGTAACAGGTCAAACTTAATATCCCTAATTCCCTCACCGCCTTCACCCCCAAGTCATTCCCACCCACATGCAGCACCAACACATCTGGAGGCCTGTCCAACTGCACAAAAAGGTGCACCTCCCTCAAAACCCCTCCCCACAACATACCTCGATAACCTAGCCACCGGCTGGCCGCCACCTCCCTGTCAAAGCCCATCTGTCGACCGTTAGGTCGCACATCAGGCCTTAAAGCCCCCCAGAAAATGAAGGAGTGCCCAATAATCCATACCAAAGCCGGGGAAGTCCCTAAAAGAAACACAGAAAAAACAGCCACATAAATGCCACACCAGCAATCCGCCCCCATTACAACATGCCCAAACGAACATAAGAGCGGAACCTACTCGATTCCCACCGCCCTATCCTCTTAATAACTTCCTCACTCATCCCCAGGCGTGCTGCTTCTGTGGCCACCCCAATCCTAAACGAGTGCCCCGTGTAACCCTGCGAATCCATTCCCGCCTCCTTCAAGCACCTCTTAAACACCTGGACAAGAAGGACCCATCCGCGTGCCTCAAAAGGGGGCCCCCACCTTTTCCTAGCCCCCCGCAATATTCCCGCAAACAGGATACAGGGCACATAGAACATCCCAGCACCTCAAACAAGCAAACATCACAACCCCGCCCTACTTGATCCGTTTTGGACCTTCGCAACCTGACCACCACCCTGTCCCCGAACACTTCCACATCTTCCATTCTCAACCCACCTGCACAATAAACATTCTTGCACATGACACCAATTCGCCCAATCTAAGAGCCCCGAAAAAAGCCATTGCAAATGCCGCCTTGAACAACTTCACCTCTCCTCTGGAGCTACAAACCGTCTCCAACCGACCCCCGAGCTTTAACAACAACTCGAACGAAACTGGGAGGCGCCTATCCACAGACCTCTGACCCCTACGCCAACCCTTTAACACCTGCTTAACCAAAAATGCCTTAGTACTGTCCTTCAGCCCCCGCAGCTTGAAACCAAAGGCCAGCCCAGACATACACCTACTCACCTGGGACACCGACCACCCCTGTTCCTTTTTCTAACCCAAAAATAACACTAGCGGAACTTCAACCGCATCCACCCCCACGCTGAGTAAACCGCACCACCTCACTCAGCCATCCCACGCCTCGTCATATGCAGCCCACGTACCAGCCGTCAGAGAGGCCCTGAACAGCCCCCTCACAGTACCTCCAAGATCTACCACAACGTCCCCGGACACTCCAGCCCGACGACCTCTGCCTCTGGCGCCAACTGCCGGAAATGCTCCCACTGCAAACGAGAAAGAGCATCCGCAATACCGTTAGAAACCCCCGGTACATGAACAGCCACCACCCATACATTCAACCTCAGACAACGCAAAACCATATGCTGCAACAACCGAACCACCGGAGGGGACGATGCTGACAAGTTATTTATTGCCTGCACCACCCCCAAGTTGTCGCAATGAAACCTCACCTTTTTATTACGAAACTTTTCCCCCCACAATTCTAACGCTAACACAATAGGAAAGAGTTCCAACAAGGCCAAGTTCCGAACCCATCCCCGTACCCCCTAAGACTCAGGCCAGCGATCCGCGCACCACTGCCCGTTGCAATAAACCCCAAAACCAACTCCCCCTGCCGCGTCCAAAAACAACTCAAAATCCACACTATCCACTGCCTCCCCCAACACCAATGCCCTCCCGTTAAATTCTGCCAAAAACCTCGCCCACACATCCAGATCCCTCCGCAGCTCCCGCCCTAGCCGAATGAAATGATGGGCCACTGTCACCCCCGCTGTAGCAGCCGCCAACCTCCTACAAAATATTCGGCCCATGGGTATAATGCGACATGCAAAATTCAACTTCCCCAGCAGTGATTGCAAATCCCTTAACCGAATCTTAACGGCCCTGCCCACCCTGTCAACCTCAGCCCGCAAATCCACCAACTTATCCTCCAGCAACCTGCACTCCATTGCTACAGTGTCTAAACGATCCCCAAGAAACTCAACTCCGTTGTGGGCCCAACCGTCTTCCCTTCCGCCAGCGGAATCCCGAACGACGCAGACACCGACTGTAAAGTGGAAAGCAACAACTGACAAACCCGCGAATTTGCTGGCCCCAAACACAAGAAATCATCTAGGTAATGGATGATTGACTGACAACCTGAAAGGTCTACCACCGCCCACTCCAAGAAAGAACTTAAGGCCTCAAAATAAGCACACGACAATGAACAGCCCATCGGCAGGCATCGATCCACATAAAAACGCCCCTCCCAAAAACATCCCAACAAATGCAAGCTATCCTGATGTACCGGGAGCAGCCGAAAAGCCGCTTCAATGTCCGTCTTCGCCAACAAAGCCCCCGGGCCCAACCACCGCACCCATGCTACTGCCACGTCAAAAGATGTGTAGACCACTGAACATAATTCAGGATCAATACCCTCATTGACCGACGCACCCTTTGGGAATGAAATGGTGATGAATCAGCCGAAACTTGTTTGGCTCCTTCTTCGGCACCACCCCCAAAGGTGAGACCTTAAAGGCAGCTTTAAACTCTAAACGGACCATCCATACGCCCCAATAACACTTCCTTTGCCAGCTTCTCTGACACCACATCCGCATGCTGCCCAGCCGAGCGCAAATTTTTTCCAGTAAAAAGGGTCGGCCCTGCATCCGATGGGATACGAAAACCAAACTTAAAGCCATCTAACAATAACTGAGCCGCCTCCGCAGCCATCCTACACCCCCATATACCCGGTACGCCTCCCCAATAGCATCCATGTAGCAGAAAAGTGCGGAGCAGCACTCCGGCGACTTTTCCCCAATGACACTTGCCAAATTGGCAAAAGCCTGCAGCCAGTTAGAAAAGGTCCGCGGTATCAGCCGATACCTGCGTTTCTCCTCCTCCTCCTTTTTTCCGTCCTCGCGGCGCACCCTGTCCAAGTTAAATCTCTCCAGTGGCAGCAACGAGAAGATCTCAACATACTCCCCCTTCCAAATATGCACTTCCTGTTTCAAATGCGCCCTTCACGGTCCCTCGAAACACACATACACCTCACCGAGCGCCGAGTCATCCACTTTCCGCCTCTCCTCCTCGCCCCCAACCTGCGTCTGCACGTATACAGTCTGGCCCCCCCTCCCGATGCACCCAACACCCCCGGCCCAGCACTCGCCGACACCGTATGAGCCCTCCCTTCTCCCAAAGCAGGTAGCGGGGACAAACCAGCCCCCCCAAGTCCAGCCACCCAACCCGCCAAGCTGCCCAGCAATTGACTCAGCCCCCCAACCAATTCCCCCTGTCTCGCCCCTGCCCCCACCCCCCCTTGGGAGCTAACTGCATTTAACAATCCCTCAGGTGCGATTTTTCCACCTAAAATGGCGCCTGGCTTCCCGCTCTGCTCCCCTTAAATACCCTCACAACTCCACCCCTTTTCATTAAGCCCACCTTCATCTAACTTAACCTCTCACAGCCCTCAACTTACCTATGACTTCCCCAGACGTCCCCTCGTCCCCAAAATCATGGCAGCTTCCCTCTAAGCTGTCGCCCTAGTCCAGCTGCACTAGACTGGCATATGGGAATGCCAATCTTGATAAATCTCTGCCTGTGTGTCACTAAACCTATTGCATCTAACCAAGCCTGCACCTTCAAAGAGGGACTAACTTTCCCCAACCGAGACTGTAACCATCAGGCTTCTTGCCTCTTGTGTGACCATTTTAACCAGCAAGTTGCTAAATGTGAGATGAGTAAAGACTGTAATACAAGTTACACTGTGTTCACCGGACTCCTTTCATCCTTGAGTGGCGAGCTATGTATATATATATATATATATATGTGCCGGTTTATTCAGGAAATAAGTAGGGATGAGCAAACCCATGGAAGTTCCGGTTCGCCGGGCTCGGCAGAACTTCAGGTCAAAGTTTGGGTTCGGGACCCGAACTTGACCCCGAACCCCATTGAAGACAATGGGGACCTGAACTTCACTTTATTATTTTCCGTTAACATGGTTATATCGGAAAATAATAGCATCCTCTTAAGACAGAATGCAAAAGAACATGGCCATTTAGGGTTTAAAAAACAAAACCAAAAAAAAAACTCACCTCATCCACTTGATCGCTCTGAGATGATGTCACCACGCTCTCCCACGCGACGAGCGTGTTGACGTCATCGTGCACTTCGTAGGTCCTGCTGCATGAATATAGAAGAGATTGCTGCAGGGCGATCATGTGGATGAGGGGAGTTGTTGTTTTCTTTTGCATTCTGTCTTAAGAATGCTATTATTTTTGGATATAACCACGTTATAAAGGAAAATAATAAAATCACCCGAACACCGAACCCGAACCCAGACTTCAGTGAAAAAGTCTGGGTTCAGGCCTAGGTACCCGAACTCACAAAGTTCGGTACGAACCCCAACTTTGCAGTTTGGATTCGCTCATCCCTAGAGATAAGTAACAGCTGTTAGACTACTTTATTCACTTTGATGGTGGTCACAAGTCCCGTGCGGCAGGAGATCTGTGGTGCCCCCCTTAGTACAGTCAGTTAATGTATCTTATGTGGCCACATAAAGCCAGCCCTGAATCTTTAGGAAATGTTTCCACTATGTATATTGTTGTGATTTTCCCCCCACCATTTCTTACAGGCAGGAAGGAAGGAAGTGCCTCCAATATGGCCACCCCCGAGGAAATTAGCGTTTTGATTTCTTCTAAAAATTTACATCAAATAATGAGACTAGAAGGGCAGGTCTGATAAATACATATATCCCTGGAGTGCAATGGAGAGAGGTCTTTTTGAGGCCCAACATTTTAGCGGGTTTATCCTGTGGACAGTTTGAGTATACTGGCCGTACGTGTACTTACACCTCACTGATTGATCTCGGTGATGAGTAGCTTTGAGTCAGCAGTAACAATGAGCCATCAACTGAAACCGCTCAAGTGCCTACAGACGTGTGGATGTAGCGCCACCTAGTGAGTGGTATAGAGAGTGGTATGTACTGCTGGATCCATGATTCCGTGTTTTCAAAAAGGACCACGCCTTAGCTTTCTGTTTTTGTGGTGTCTTGTCCCCATTGACTTCTGATGTTTGTGTTTTCTGATGTGGTTTCTGATGGACGTCGCTGATCCTGACGGAAGAAGATGACAAAGAGTCAACTGAGAACAATACAGCACGACCCGTTCTCTTTCTCTTGAAAGGTCCCTTTAAACTGTCCGATTTCGCAGGTGATTGCTGGAAAGAAAGCTTTTCTTCCCTACAATCTCCTGCTCGTCAGTGGAGTGATCTCCTCCACAGTATGGGGAGGAGTGATCGCTTATCAAGGGTCCTCAAACTCCTGCCCGCCGAGGACACTGATCCGGTCCGCCGGGTGTTTTGCCCCCCGAGAATGTAGGCAGCGGTGGCGGCGGCCGGTCACAGCAGGAGCGATACAGATGGCTGCGCTGCGGCAGGGGAGGGAGAGGCGTCTACCTTCCCTGTTCCTCTGATAGGCTGAGGGCCTTGTGCCGACAGCCTATCAGAGGCCAGTGCAGGCGGCGCAATGACGTCATCGCGCCGCCTGAGCAGTTCAGAGCGGGACACAGGCCGGAAGAGGCCTGCATCGCATCGCTTCCAAGGAGGTAAGTATAAGTATTTTTTTATATTATTATATCGGCCAATTTTACTGCCACATGGGACTTATTACTGGCACATGGGGGGGTGGCAGCAGAGAGGAGACCGGCACATGATGGGGGGGGGGAATTGGCACTTATTACTGGCACATGGGGGGGTGGCAGCAGAGAGGAGACTGGCACATGATGGGGGGAGAATTGGCACTTATTACTGGCACATGGGGGGTGGCAGCAGAGAGGAGACTGGCACATGATGGGGGGAGAATTGGCACTTATTACTGGCACATGGGGGTGGCAGCAGAGAGGAGACTGGCACATGATTGGGGGAGAATTGGCACTTATTACTGGCACATGGTGGGTGGCAGCAGAGAGGAGACTGGCACATGATGGGGGGGGATTGGCACTTATTACTGGCACATGGGGGTGGGTGGCAGCAGACAGGAGACTGGCACATGATGGGGGGGATAGGAACCTAATACTGGCACATGGGGGGGTGGCAGCAGAGAGGAGACTGGCACATGATGGGGAGGGGGGGAGAATTGGCACTTATTAGTGGCACATGGGACTTTTTACTGGCACATGGGAGGGTGGGTGGCAGCAGAGAGGAGACTGGCACATGATGGGGGGGAGAATTGGCACTTATTACTGGCACATGGAGGGGGGGCAGCAGAGAGGAGACTGGCACATGATGAGACTTCATTTTATTTATATCGTATTTGTTACCTTTTTGTTTTTCACTTCAAAATAAGATATGTGCAGTGTGCATAGGAATTTGTTCATAGTTAATATAGTCCGGCCCTCCAACGGTCTGAGGGACAGTGAACTGGCCCCCTGTTTAAAAAGTTTGAGGACCCCTGGCTTATGTCATGGCTCTTCCCCATACTGACTTGTTTAAAGGGCTCTTAAGAATACGGTTCTGCCAGTGTCCAACAGCCATGACGTTGTCCTTTTGGTTGCAACCACTTTCAAAAGCGGTGAAAAATGAAAGGGGTTTTCCAGGGACCCAGCAGGTCCTTGCCTTAATTACACAGAACACACCAGTAGGAAACGGTTTGCAAAATACTAACTGTCCTGACGTTGTGTGGATCGGCTGCTGGGGGTCTCTAATCCATACAATTTTCTCCTACAGGTTCTGTGTAATTTAGGTGGGCTCGCAGGACCTGATAAGTCCCAGAAAACGCGAAAGTTGTACAGCTTGTGGTGCATACGGTGAAATTTCCATCAAAGAGACCATGATCTGCTTTAGGCCTCAGGTATATGACCATATTACCAATCTGTGCTGTCATACAGTGCCCGTACACTACTGTGGGCCCGTACTGTATGTTCATGTAGCTCCAATTTCAACCAGAGGTATGCAGGGGGTAGCATGACACCTAAGGCCATCGTATGGTGGTATTTGCTTGTAGGGCAGTATACAACTTACAGAGGCGCCATATGGCAGCACATGCTGTGCCCACCGCCCTATGCTGCGGAGCTATAGGTATTTATATGTTAGCATTATTCATAGACAGAGAAACGCAGGGATCTGCTGAGGTGAAGTGTCCTGCAGAGGCGCTTATGTTTTACATTTGTCTACCGCTAGGGGGCGCTGTATGCCTATATAATAAAGGCTGGATAAAGACCTCATTACTGAATCCTGTGTTTTGCTGGAAAGGACAGTAACGTTATTGATCTGCATTCATTTTGTGCGCAGTGCATCCTACGCCATTTGTAAGGTTAGATGGTAATGTATTTGGTAATTACTTCTGTCCTGCGGCTTGTTTGCCTGAAAAAGTGAGGAATCTTCCTTATTAGAAAATCCAATATTTTTGCATTTATTTGGGAGGATCCAGTGTAAGTAAAAGCATAGCAGCAACACGTTGTACATTTTGTGGCTTTCATTTTTCGGCATAAATAACATGATAACTTTATTCTTTGGGTCAGTACGATAACAGCGATGCGAAATACAGTTTTTTTTAGATTTTACTATTTTTTTTCTTAAAAAAAAGATGAAAATGTTTTTGCATTGCTGCATCCCAAGAGCCATAACCTTTTTAATTTTTGTTCTACGGAGCTATGTGAGGGCTTGATTTTTGCAGGATGACTTGTAGTTTTCATTGGCATCATTTTGGGGTACATAACATGTTTTGATATCTTTTTATTAAATTTTTTGGGTGGTGAATAAGCAAGAAACAGCAATTCAGTCCGCAGTATCTAAGGGGTTAAACAGCCCAGTTGTGCACTTCTGCCCGCCCAGCCTGTTAAAGAGTCCCTGCCATGCGCTCCACGGCGGTAAGAAGGCAGCGGTCTTCCCTAAACACTGTTAGGCCCTTTTCACACGGTGCAATGCGTGACTTGAACGCATAGCACCCGCACTGAATCCTGACCCATTCATTTCAATTGGTCTGTGTACATGAGCGTTTTTTTTCACGCATCACTTGTGCGTTGCGAAAAATCGCAGCATGTTCTATAGGCCTAATTCACACGTCCGCAAAATGGATCCGCATCCCATCCGCAATTTTGCAGAAGGGTTGCAGACCCATTCATTTCATAGGGGCAGGAATGGATGTGGACAGCACACTATGTGATGTCCGCATCTGTATTTCCGCATCCGTGTTTCCGTTTCCGCAAAAAAATAGAACATGTCCTATTCTTGTCCGCAATTGCGGACAAGAAAAAGCATTCTCTATATAGTGCCAGCAATGTGCGGTCCGCAAAATGCGAAATGCACATTGCAGCCGTCCGTGTTTTGCGGATCCGTGTTTCCGTGTTTCCGCAAAACACACTACGGACGTGTGAATTAGGCCATATTCAGCGTTTTTCACGCAGCCCTAGCCCCGTAGAAGTTAATGGGGCTGCGTGAAAAATGCATTGCATTCGCAAGCAAGTGCAGGTGTGTTGCGTTTTTCACTGATGGTTGCTAGGAGATGTGTGCAAACCTTCAGTTTTTTATCAAGCGCGTGGGTGCGGGTGCGATGCGTTTTTCACTGATGGTTTCTGCACCCGCGCGGAAGAAACTGAACGCCATTCAGTTTTGCCTGCGAAATTGCACAGTTTTTACTAAATGCATCCGCAACGCATCCGGACCTAATCCGGACACGCTCGTGTGAAAGAGGCCTTAGTGGCTGCCTTAAAAAGGCATATGGGTGGTTACTAACTGCTTAAATAAATACAAATGCAGACTTCTGACCAGACCCCCTAAATATACAAACAAACCGCAGACTGAAACCCCTTAAAAAAATACATAAAAAAACAGCAATTCTGGCAATATATTTTTAATTTTATTTTTTATGTCGTTCACCATACAGCATAAATGACATGATAATGGTACAGTGTGAGCTGTTATGGACACGATGATACCAAATATGTGCAATTTTTTCCACTGAATTTTTTTTTTCAATAAAAAAGTTTTTTTTTTTTTAATTTAATAAATCTTTAATAACTTTTTTAACCAATTACTTTTCCCACAGGGGAACATTAACCAGAAATTGCTTCTCTAGTACCCTGTATTGCTTATGCAGTGCGGAGTATTAGGCCCCTTTCACACGAGCGAGCGGGAGCAATGGGTGACGTGAACGCATAGCACCCGCACTGAATCCTGACCCATTCATTTCAATGGGTCTGTGTACATGAGCGTTGTTTTTCACTCATCAGTTCTGCGTTGCGTGAAAAACGCAGCATTTTCTATATTCTGCGTTTTTCACGCATTCCTGGCCCCATAGAAGAGAATGGGGCTTCAGTGGAAAATACACTGCACCCGCGTGGAAAAAACTGAACAACTGTACGCAATCGCAGACAAAACTGACTGAACTGGCTTGCAAAATAGTGCGAGTTTCACTGGACGTACCCTGAACGCATCCGGAGCTAATCCCTCGCGCTTGTGTGAAAGAGGGGCCAGCTGCTCAGTTCTGCAAAAAACGGAATGCACACGGGCGTCATCCGTATTTTTTGCGGACCGCAAAATACAAAAAAAGCCATACGGTCGTGTGCAAGAGGCCCAATACAGTAAATAGTTGGAAGGAGCTCTGCTGGGGATTAATACAAGAAGTAGGTGGCGGGAGGTCTGTGCAGGGCGGCAGCAGAAGGAGGATGGGGTGGAACAGGGGGAGAAAAAAGTTGACAGGGGCTCTGTGTATAAATGAGGGGCTCTGTGAGGCTGAGTGAGATGAGAGAAGGATGGCAACCTGTGGGGCAGAGGGCAGAGTAGGTTCCTGGAAGTCCATGGAGAAAAACAAACTGTGCCTAATGAGGCAGTAAAACCATTAAAGATGCTCCAGGGCACAAGGGTCCGTTTAAGTTCTGAATTTTCATTTTTAGATGGTCTCTGCCGATGATCAGCGGCATACCTGTAAACTAGTCACACATTATCATATGGACACTTTAGACTACCATGGGCGTCCGCCCAAAAAAACTCCTATAACAATCCGTCATTGGATCTCAATGGTAGTAGACCCGCGCCAGCAGAGGGGATGGGACCGGGGATACAGATAAATCTCAAGGGAGCCCATAGCAAAATGTAATATTGCCCCCTGCCCCACCCTGTTTCCCGGTAGGCGTGCGTCAAGCGTGACTCCCCAGATTTCACGTCAAGAAGAATTGTAATTAAAAAAATAAAAATAAAAAATCGGTGCTCCCTTTCTCATCCACTTTCTCCGACTTCTGTGTTGGCTTCATGAATATAGTGCTCACTCTGGACACAATATTTCTAATGTATTTACGTCAGATAACTAGCGCAAAATATTCTAAAACTGGCTCGGGGGAGCTCGGTGTCTAGAAATGTATACAGTTACCATTGATATCAATGGATGCTGTAAATAATTTCTTTGCACTGATCGCCCTCTAGTGGTGGATGCCAGGAAGATGCAGTTAAATCGATGTCCGGAACAGAAGAAGCAGTTTAGCGCCGGGTCCCACAGCGGTCACATCTCCATGTAGGTACTCCACTGGGTGGGGTGTAATGCCATAGGGAAGGGAGTCCATTACCCTGCAATAAAGCATCTGCTAATGGGATTCACTGCAGTACCCTATCCCTAGTGTAATTTACAAACAGGGGCAACCATAAATAATATTTCGGAGTGCTTCTTTAATGGAGGTTCACGGAAGTTGTGTTTTTGCAATTCTAGGACATAACATTTTTAAGGGGGATAGAAGTGTGACCAGTGGGCCACACAGCGATGTCACCAACACCCAAAACAAGGACATTCTCCTCAGTTTTCTCTCTGATAATTGCCTCTTACCTGTGCATTCAGTATGAGGCCTCTTGCACACGACCGTGTGTCCTCAATGGGCGTATTGCGGTTCGCATAGAGTGGGTCCGCAATACAGGGGGCACCAGCTGTGTGCATTTTGCTTCACGGATGCATTGTCTAGACTGGATACAGCTGTGCTGGTTTGTTACAATGTATCAGTCTGGAGTCCTGGCTGTTTAGCTCACAGAGCGTTGTCTACACTGGATACAACTGTGCTGGTTTGTTACAATGTATCAGTCTGGGATCCGGCTGTTTAGCTTGCAGAGCATTGTCTACACTGGATACAACTGTGCTAGTTTGTTACAATGTATCAGTCTGGGGTCCAGGCTGTTTAGCTCACAGAGCATTGTCTACACTGGATACAGCTGTGCTGGTTTGTTACAATGTATCAGTCTGGAGTCCTGGCTGTTTATCTCACAGAGTATTGTCTAGACTGGATACAGCTGTGTGGTTTGTTACAATGTATCAGTCTGGAGTCCGGCTGTTTAGCTCACAGAGCATTGTCTACACTGGATACAGCTGTGCTCATTTGTTACAATGTATCAGTCCGGGGTCCGGCTGTTTAGCTCACAGAGCATTGTCTACACTGGATACAGCTGTGCTGGTTTGTTACAATGTATCAGTCTGGAGTCCGGCTGTTTAGCTCACAGAGCATTGTCTACACTGGATACAGCTGTGCTCATTTGTTACAATGTATCAGTCTGGGGTCCGGCTGTTTAGCTCACAGAGCATTGTCTAGACTGGATAGAATTGTATCCACTTCTCAGCTGAGAGCCCGGCTGGCTATGGACTGGTTTACTCTCTCTAAATGGACACTAGTGTTATCATTCACTGACAGCAAACATATGTATTGAAATGTTGAGAAGACAAGTATATTAGAAAGATGTATAACCCAGTTTTGGTAGTGATTAAGATTTAGGTCAGGGTATCTCATCTCCGGTCCTCATGGCCACTTACCGGTCAGGATTTGAGAATACCCCACAGAATGAATCACCTGGGGTAAGTCCTGATGCCCTGACACTAATTATATCACCTGCTCAATACTGAGGAAATCCTGAGCACATGGCCGGCCGGTGGGCTCTGAGGACTGGAGCTGAGGAACACTGATTTAGTTAGATACAACTGGAATACCCTGTCTTTCAATACCATCACATTTTCAGCATCTCTGCTTGCTGTCAGCGGTTGAGAACATTCTTATTTAAAAATCGGTCCTAGCTTTCTACTTCTCACAGCTGAGAAATTACTACACTTGTATCCGCAATCCATCACAAGCACAAATCTCTCTCCTCTCCTGACAGTTTGTTACAATGTATCAGTGTAGGAAACACTGGAGTGCAGGCTATTCGCCTCACAGACTGCTGTCCGCAACTGTAGCATATCCTGAGCTGGGGGAAACATCAGGCCTCTAGACGTTATAGACGTTATATGACTATTCACTGACAGCAAGCAGAGCTCTTATAAAAATGATGGATAACCCATTAAATTGAAAAAAAACGCTCGCCCTGTGAACGTGTGCGCTCATCATTCATCTTGGTGAGTAATCACATTGTATAAACATCCCACATCTGCAGGAATTGCGCCGTTTGCCAAACATACTGTCATAAATTACCGATGAAATCGTTTTTCCTAACGAACCCCCGGCTTTTATCAGCGCATCAGCCAGCAGAGTTATTCCACGTCAGACGCAGATAGATCTCTTTTTTCCATCTTTGCGCATACGTTTTTTTTTTTTCTTGTGAAGGCGTGACGGGTCTCAGCTGGCAGGGACTTTCCTCCTCCATTATGTAAGCCTTGTGATGGAGCTTGCGGTGAGCCCTGGCCAGTGTATTATATGTGACAGGCGCTGAGCGTGCGATGATGAATCGCGCGCTTGGACCTTGAATTCAATTACAGCAATTCTTATTACGCAAATATTTTTATTTCATTGCAACATGAAGCTGTCATGAGGGGTTATGTGGCTTCTGTAGAACGCATTAGGCTCGTATCTCTCTGGGTGTTCCCCATGGACTGCTGCCTAGTCAGTATCGCTCCATCACTGCCATTTATCAGATCCAGGGTAGCTATAGGGGGTGCAGAGGTAGCAGTCGCTACTGGGCCCAGGAGCCTGAGGGGGCCCAAAGACCCTTGTGTCGCATAAGAAAACACGGGTATTATAGAAAGTGTATGCTGGTCAAGTTACACCTCTGGCTGGAGGGAAGGGGTTAGGTCAAGAATTTGGCATGGGGGGGGGGGGGGGCCTTTCAATTTTTGCCTCAGGCAGAACCTGCCCCTGACCACAAAGAAGGAGGGCCCAAGCTGAACTCTTGCACCAGGGCCCATGAGCTCCTCATCAGATCCCTTTTAATACCATTCAGTCTCAGTATCAGATCTGCACCAAAGTAGGTATGGAGACTACGTGCCCTCCTACACCAGCCGAGGATCAGACCAGTTATCAGGAGCTAATGTTCCTCGCAGGGTCCGACTGCAGATCCTTTGGTCCACCAGAGGAAAGTATTTCAGGGCTCATCCCCCATATCTAATCAGTGTAAAATACAGTTACGGTGAACAGCTAACCACTACAGGACCACCTAACGCACTGATGCGTCCGGCGGGCGGTCCTGCAGTTCTGATCTGACGCATCGGCGCGTCATCTCGCGAGACGCGAGACTTCCTGTGAATGCGCGCGCGCGTTCGCAGTGCCGCACGTCTCAGGAGTTTAACTACAGCCTGCCAGTGATGATCCATCGCTGGCAGGCTGTAGATGCGAATTAAATCGCATCAAACAGGTATATCAGACGCTGTTTTGTTAACAGCGTCTGATATACCTGCTACCTGGTCCTCTGGTGGTCCCATTTACTGGGATCGACCACCAGAGGACCAGGTAGCTATGTAAAGTTGCACCAAACACTACACTAACCCCCCACCCCTCACTTATTAACCCCTTGATCACCCCATCTAGATTCCCTGATCACCCCCCTGTCACTGATCACCCCCCTGTCACTGATAACACCCCTTGTAAGGCTCCATTCAGACGTCCATATGTGTTTTGCAGGTCCGTGGATTCACGGATCCGCGAATCTGATCCACGGATCCGCAGATCCTCAAAACACGGACACCGGCAATGTGCTTTCCGCATTTTGCAGATCCGCACATTGCCAGAACTATATAGAAAATGCCTTTTCTTGTCCGCAATTGCGGACAAGAATAGGACATGTTCTATATTTTTGCGGAACAGAAGTGCAGACCCGGAAGCGCGGATCCGTAATTCCAGATCCGAGCGGGACAAAGTCTGTCCCCATAGAAATGAATGGGTCCGCAATTCCGTTCCGCAAACAGAATTGCGGACGTGTGAATGGGGCCTAAGGGTCCCCTATCACCGCCAGTTAGTTAGCTACTTGTTAGGTAGCTAGCGCCCAGCCCACCGCACCGCAGTCACTGATTTTGGCAGAGATTTTTTCATCCACATTGATCGATGCGAATAAAAAAATCTGTGCCGTTCATTTATTTATTTTTTTCAGCCCAGAGGCTGAACGGAAAAGAAAAAAATCTCATTACCCGTATGCTGAATATAAGGCCTCATGCACACGACCGTTGATTGACTCCGTGTCCGTTGCTCCGTTTTTCGTGATTTTCTGCGGACCCATTGGTTTTCAATGGGTCCGTGGAAACCTCGGCAAATGCACCGTTTGTCCTCCGCGTCCGTGGTCCGTGATTACGGTCCGTCAAAAAAATATAACCTGTCCTATTCTTGTCCGTGAAAAACGGTTCACGGACCCATTCAAGTCAATGGGTCCGTGAAAAATGCGGATGGCCATCCGTGTGTCATCCGCGTTCCGTGTCCGTTTTTTTGCGGATCCCTTGGCAGGCACTTGGGAAACATTATCAGCCTGTCTTTTGGTAAAATCTTTTGGGTCATGTCCGCTAAAAAAAACGGAAGACACATGGAAACACAACGGAAGGCAAAAACGGACACGGATCACTGAACAACGGAACCCCTTTTTGCGGACAGCATAAAAAAACGGTCGTGTGCATGAGGCCTAAGGAGAATAGCAGAAACTCCTAATGCTGGCCATACGTGTAATGATTGCGGAGACCTTCAAATGCCAGGGCAGTACAAAAACCCCACATGTGACCCCATTTTAGAAAGAAGACACCCCAAGGTATTCCGTGAGGGGTACGGTGAGTTCATGCAAAATTTTATTTTTTGTCACAAGTTAGTGGAATATGAGACTTTGTAAAAAAAATATATATATATATCAATTTCCGCTAACTTGTGCCAAAAATTTTTTTTTTCTGTGAACTCGCCAGGCCTCTCACAGAATACCTTGGGGTGTCTTCTTTCCAAAATGGGGTCACCTGTGGGGTATTTATACTGCCCTGGCATTTTAGGGGTCCTAAAGCGTGAGAATCCAAATGCGTAAAAATGCCCTGTGAAATCCTAAAGGTACTCATTGGTTTTAGGGCCCCTTTGCGCATCTTGGCTGCAAAAAAGTGGCACACATGTGGTATCGCCGTACTTAGGAGAAGTAGGGCAATGTGTTTTGGGGTGTATTTTTATATATACCCATACTTTGTGTGAGAAATATCTCTGTAAACGACAACTTTTTACATTTTTTATTCAAAGTTGTCAATTTACAGAGATATTTCTCTCACCCAGCATGGGTATATGTAAAAATACACCCCAAAAAACATTGCCCTACTTCTCCTGAGTACGGCGATACCACATGAGTGACACTTTTTTGCAGCCTGGGTGCGCAAAGGGGCCCAAATTCCAACGAGTACCTTTAGCTTTTACATGGCGGCTCACAATTTAGCCCCGCCCAAAATGCCAGAACAGTAAACACACCCCACAAACGACCCCATTTCGGAAAGTAGACACCCCAAGGTATTCACTGAGGGGCATAGTGAGTCCGTCTGAGATTTTTATTTTTTTTGCCAGAAGTTAGCAGAAATGGAAACTTTATTATATTATTTTTTTTCCTCAGAAAGTGTAATTTTCTGATAACTTGTGAAAAAAAATGAAATGATACATGAACGCACCATGCCCCTCCGCGAATACTTTGGGGTGTCTTTTTTTCTAAAATGGTGTGATTTGGGGGGTATTTATACTTTCCTGACATTCTAGCACCTGAAGAAACATGACAGGTGCTCAGAAAGTCAGAGCTGCTTCAAAATGCGGAAATTCACTTTTTTGCACCATAGTTTGTAAACGCTATAACTTTTACCCAAACCAATAAATATACACTTATTGGACTTTTTTTTATCAAAGACATGTAGAACAATAAATTTAGAGAAAAATTTATATAGAAATGTAGTTTTTTTTTTTGAAAAATTTTACAACAGAAAGCGAAAAATGTCATTTTTTGGCAAATATGTCGTTAAATTTTTATTAATAGCAAAAAAAGTAAAAATGTCAGCAACAATGAAATACCACCAAATGAAAGCTCTATTAGTGAGAAGAAAAGGAGGCAAAATTAATTTGGGTGGTAAGTTGTAAGACGGAGCAATAAACGGTGAAAGTAGTGTAGTGCAGAATTGTAAAAAGTGGCCTGGTCATTAAGGGGGTTTAAGCTAGGGGGGCTGAGGTGGTTAAAGGGGTTATCCAATTTCAAAAATATCCCCCCCAATGCCCGGGCTCTTCCTATAGATCATACTTCTCCCGCTTCCCGTCACCCGCGTCACTCCGGATTCCTGCAGCTGCTGCATCTCCCCGTGGCGCGGATCAAAACATCTGGTGACAGGGGGGCAGCCAATAACAGGCCGCGGCGGTGACAAGCCGTGGTCACCCGTGATGCAACGGCCCCATGGAAATGAATGGGTTCGCATCCTGACCGCAAAAAATATGGTCATGTGAATGCACCCTAATTCTGACCAGGGGTGCCGAAACTTTTGCATACGACTGTAGGTCTTGATTCAAAGGAATAGATCTTAGAGGCAATTTATTTTCTCCAAAGGCAGCTCCAAATCTTTTTTTTCTCTGGACCTTTGGGGCCTGCTAAAGTATGGGAGCCTAGGCCCACCGGGGGATCCTCTGGTGGCCCAGTCCGACACTGGTTTCTCGGTCCTGATGGCAGGAGATGCAGTATGGAACCCATAGATTTCTTTGTGAGAGTTGTAGCTAGGCCTCCCTTGACCCAGAGCAGGATTCAGTTCACTGTCCTAGCCCTATACTCTGGTATTCTGGCCAAAGCAGTATAAGGGTCCATTCACACGTCCGTGAATGTGTCCTCACCCGTTCTGCAATTCTGCGGAACGAGTGCGGACCCATTCACTCTCTATGGGGCAGAAATGGATGCAGAGAGCACACTATGTGCTCTCCGCATCCGAATTTCCGTAGTGCGGCCTTGAACTTCCGGGCCGCGGCTCCGCAACAAAATAGAACATGTCTTATAGTTGCCCACAATTGCAGACAAGAATAGGCAGTCCTATGGGGGGTGCCAGCTGGGTTTTTTGCGGATCCGCTATACACTACGGACGTGTGAATGGACCCTGACTTGTTAGTGCCCCTCCGAGCACCCAGGACACATGCTTAAAAAAAGACCCCAGCTATGCCCCTGATGGGTGCCATATGATTATAAGATAATAAAACTGCTTCACACAAAAATATTTTACATTGTTCAAACCAGGACCTGGATTTAAATACATTTGTAATTGGATGTAATGAAACATTGAATATTGCCGGTCAGTTATTCAATAAAATGTATCTGTATAGCGCCACCTGCTGTTTCTTCTTTTCCTTATGTCTCTGTCCACATCGCTGAGGTGGTCGCACATGCTCAGTTCCATCCTTCAACTGCCACCAACCAAATCCTCTTTTAGAAGCCGTGCCAGAAAGGCTGCCTTCACATGACGGTATTCTTTTTGCGGTCTGCCAATCGCGGATCCGCAAATTATGGATGTGGTCCTTGTGCATCCCGCACTATTTACAGGTCTCATTGTAAAAATGCCTATTCTTGACTGCAAAATGGACAAGAATAGGACATGTTCTATAATTTGTGACATCAGTGTCCTGCGGCCCCGTAGAAACATGGATTGGACACAGACAGGAAATATGGTCGTATGTAGTGTTAAAGAAGATAGCTACAGCAGGAAGGATGCGGCCCCTGAACTGTGATAGTGAGATAGCTGCAGCACAAAGGTCACACCCCCTGATCTGAGATCGGAAAGAGCTGCAGCCAAAAGGACATTCCACTAAGAAAGGACATACCTCGTGAGATGTAAAAGTAAAAAAACTGCAGCAGAAAGGACATACCCCACACTTTTTACCTTGAATTCAATTACAGCAATTCTTATTACGCAAATATTTTTATTTCATTGCAACATGAAGCTGTCATGAGGGATTATGTGGCTTCTGTAGAACGCATTAGGCTCGTATCTCTCTGGGTGTTCCCCATGGACTGCTGCCTGGTCAGTATCGCTCCATCACTGCCATTTATCAGATCCAGGGGTGTAGCTATAGGGGGTGCAGAGGTAGCAGTCGCTACGCCACACAGTTCTCATAATAAAAATGCCTATTCTTGTCCGCAAAACTAACAAGAATAGGACGTGTTCTATAATTTGTGGCACGGCCGCACGGATGCGGAAAGCACATAGAAACATCTGTGTGCTGCCCGCCTTTTTTGCGGCCCCATAGAAACAAGGATAGGACGCGGACCGCCAATTTGGTTGTATGCAGCATTATAGAAGATAGCTACAGCAGAAAGAATGCGCTCCCTGAACTGCGATTGTTAGATAGCTGCAGCAGAAAGCACACACCCCATGAGCTGTGATAGGGAGAGAGCTGCAACAGAAAGAACATGCCCCCTGAGTAGTCATAGGCAGAGAGCTGCAGCTGACAGGTCACATCTTCTGAGAAAGGACATGGATAACTGCAGCAGGAAGGACCCCCCCCCCCAAATGGTTATAAGATCTGCAGCAGAAACCACCCTATGAGAAAGGCCATGCTCTCTGAGCTTCCAGCTTGAGCAATTGCAGCAATGGATGAGGAGATCTCTGGATCCATGTGAGGTACAGGGCTGGTTCTAGCTTTGTTAGAAAGAGATTGCCATGTACTGTAATATCATGTACTGTATGATTTTTATTGTTTACATCAATCCTAGGATAACCCCATTAAAATTAAAATAATGAGCCTCAAAATGTGTCAGTATGGGGATCCACTTCATCATCAATGTGGTAGGATTTGCCCCTGTGCCCTATTGTCTGGCGTACCCAATGGCACCTCTGCCAGAAAAAATAAAACCCCAGTATAATAAATGCACATGGTAGGTGGGGACCTATTACAAATGTTGCATAGGGACCCAGGAGCGTTACACCTCTGAGACTACCTTAAAAAAAAAGACGAGGGTTAAATGTATGACGGTCCTTGTACGGCTCTGACGTAGGTGACCCTCACTACAGCAGGTGGTTTCCATAAATTAATTAGACCTCATGCATATGAACTAGGTCAAGTGTTTCGATTTTTTGCCTCTTTCCCAAATCATTTGGCTCATGGATTAGTCACAGAGCAGATTGATTTAATCAGAAATAGACATTCAAGCTCCAATACCACATCTGCCTTGGTAAATATGACTCCCAATTTGCACATTTTTGTAATTTCCCAGTGTAATTAACAAATCCTTCAGATCTTGGCAGCAGAGTTGTATTCATATGTATTTCATCTGAGATGATTCTGTGTAAATAGATGTTCTGTAATATGGTAGGCCCCCTTCTGATCCCACACTGGAGATGGTCTTCCATGGTGTTGTCCCATCATGGGATGCCTGAGCTTCATTCCAGTCGAATCTCCAGCTTTTGGCTGTTCCCTGTTGTGGTAGTCACCATGAGGTCTACACCCTCTTGTGGAGCAGTGTCGGACTAAGTAGACCATAGGTCCTTGTGCTGTTCCCCAGACTTGCAGCCCCTTTCCCATGCCACCCTGCCACACCATGTCTATAGTCAACACCACTGTGTTACTATTGGTCCTGTCCCTTCATACAGACAGTGTCCGATCATCACTGACAGCATCACACATAGTTAGGAAGGTGATAGCTCTTCTATAGATCCAGCGACTCACAGATGATGTCTATAATCATTCTCTTTCCTTTTCTTCTCCATGAGACCCAGACCACCATGACTTCTCCTGATGACTTCTGAACTGCAGAGACATCTTGGACTGATGGCATCTACAACCATCTCCCACCACCATAGCAGGAAAAATAGACTCAGACCTTCTACACAATTGAAGACTCCAGATCAATTAATCCAAACTCTAAACTAAATCCCTACACAGTAATTAGGTGTCTTGTGTCTTCATGGCAAAAAAAAAACCTAATGTGCGTGAAATCTTGGAGTACTTTTGAGCATCTGTCCCCACCGCCCGTGTAATATTTTGTCATTGTTGTGATGATCCAAGCCAGTCTGTGCACCCTTGCTCCTCATGCCTCTTCATCAGTCCCTCTCTGTCTTTTTTAGTTGACAGATCATGGTCATTTTGCCTGGCCCTGTGAATCAATAAGAGGGGTGAAGGGCTGGCAGGAGCACAGGCCTGCCCTCAGTGCACTTCACGGCCAGTGTCGGACTGGGGTGCCTAGGGCCCACCAGTGGAAATTATTCTAGGGGCCCACCCTACAGCTACCAAACAGAAATATTACTTGTTCATTTTTCGGGCTCATGCACATGATACAGTGTGCAAAACGGAACGGTATTGTGCACCGCTCTATATCAGATTGTTGATAGTTGATAACCTAATCTGTTAGGGTACGTTCACACGTCAAATAGAGCACAACTGCACTGCAACATGTGTCACGCATTAATGTCGCGCGACAATTTTTATAATGGGAGTCTATGGTGTCGCATTGTGACATGCGACATGCTGCGACTGTGATGCGACAGTCGCAGAAAAATCCATCTTAAATGGATTTTTTGTGACTGTCGCGTCGCAGTCGCAGCATGTCGCATGTCACAATGCGACACCATAGACTCCCATTATAAAAATTGCCGCGCGACAATAGTGCGACTTATTGTCGCGCGACAGATGTCGTCGTGTGAACGTACCCTTAAGGTCCCTTTGCACGGGGCGACAGAGCAGGAGATTGTTGGAGGAAGCGTTCCTTCCCGACCATTGCCTGCTCTTTAACGGAGGAGAACGCTGTATTTCCTTGCAGTGATCTCCATTGTAGGGGGAGCAGTGATCACTACAGTCAGTGTTCTTCCCCGTACTGACTAGTTGTCTGCTGGCAGCAGATCGTGATTACACAGCACAATCTACTTCCAGTAAATGATCATTTTTATGTGCGCACAAACGATCTAATTACGGTACCCGGTGAATGAGCGTTTTCATTCGTTCATCAGGTAATCAGCCTACACGGCATCCACTGCAGCCATTACACGCAAGAGCTACTAAAGCGAGCAACACGGTAACCGGTGTCACAGTGAACTACACTCTGACAATATGTCTATCTTTATTTTTTTTTACATAATAAAGCATTTTTAAAAAAATTATGTTTCCATTTCTGAAAGCCATATATTTTTTTATTTTTCTGTCAATGATCTTGTGCAGGGCCTCCTTTTTTGCAGGAAGAGTTGACATATTTATTGTTGCATTTTTGGGTACGTATGATTTTTTGATCGTTCAATATTACACTTTTTTGGGGCAAGGGGATGTTTTTTTCTTTTTTTTTTTATGGCTTTCACCTGAGGGAATAGGTCATGTCATTTTTATAGAACAGGTCGTTACAGACGCAGCGATGCCTAATATGTCTATTTTTTTATTTCTATTAAAAAGATAAAAATAGACAAATTTCCAGGACTGGATGGCATACACCCCCGTATCCTAAGGGAATTAAGTGATGTTATAGCCAGACCCTTATTTCTGATATTTGCGGACACTATACTGACAGGGAATGTTCCACAGGATTGGCACATAGCAAATGTGGTGCCAATATTCAAAAAGGGTCCAAAATCAGAGCCTGGAAATTATAGGCCGGTAAGTTTAACATCTGTTGTTGGTAAACTGTTTGAAGGGTTTCTGAGAGATGCTATCTTGGAGTATCTCAATGAAAATAAGCAAATAACGCCATATCAGTATGGCTTCATGAGGGATCGGTCATGACAAACGATTTTAATCAGGTTCTATGAGGAGGTAAGTTCTAGACTTGACAGCGGCGAATCAATGGATGTCGTATATCTGGACTTCTCCAAAGCATTTGACACTGTACCTCATAAAAGGTTAGTATATAAAATGAGGATGCTCGGACTGGGAGAAAATGTCTGTATGTGGGTAAGTAACTGGCTGAGTGACAGAAAACAGAGGGTGGTTATTAACGGTACACACTCAGATTGGGTCACTGTCACTAGTGGGGTACCTCAGGGGTCAGTATTGGGCCCTATTCTCTTCAATATATTTATTAATGATCTTGTAGAAGGCTTGCACAGTAAAATATCAATTTTTGCAGATGACACTAAACTGTGTAAAGTCATTAACACTGAAGAGGACAGTTTTCTGCTACAGAGGGATCTGGATAGATTGGAGGCTTGGGCAGAGACATGGCAGATGAGGTTTAACACTGACAAATGTAAAGTTATGCATATGGGAAAGAATAATGCAAGTCACCCGTACATACTAAATGGTAAAACACTCGGTAACACTGACATGGAAAAGGATCTAGAAATTTTAATAAACAGCAAACTAAGCTGCAAAAACCAGTGTCAGGCAGCTACTGCCAAGGCCAATAAGATAATGGGTTGCATCAAAAGGGGCATAGATGCCCGTGATGAGAACATAGTCCTACCACTTTACACATCACTAGTCAGACCACACATGGAGGACTGTGTAGAGTTCTGGGCTCCTGTGAACAAGGCAGACATAGCAGAGCTGGAGAGGGTTCAGAGGAGGGCAACTAAAGTAATAACTGGAATGGGGCAACTACAGTACCCTGAAAGGTTATCAAAATTAGGCTTATTCACTTTAGAAAAAAGACGACTGAGGGGAGATCTAATAACTATGTATAAATATATCAGGGGTCAGTACAGAGATAACTCCCATCATCTATTTATCCCCAGGACTGTAACTGTAACGAGGGGACATCCTCTGCGTCTGGAGGAAAGAAGGTTTCTACACAGACATAGAAAAGGATTCTTTACGGTAAGAGCAGTGAGACTATGGAGCTCTCTGCCTGAGGAGGTGGTGATGGTGAGTACAATAAAGGAATTCAGGAGGGGCCTGGATGTATTTCTGGAGTGTAATAATATTACAGGCTATAGCTACTAGGGAGGGGTCGTTGATCCAGGGAGTTATTCTGATGCCTGATTGGAGTCGGGAAGGAATTTTTTATTCCCCTTAAGTGGGAAAAATTGGCTTCTGCCTCACAGGGGTTTTTTGCCTTCCTCTGGATCAACTTGTAGGAAACAGGCCGAACTAGATGGACAAATGTCTTTTTTCGGTCTTATATACTATGTTACTATTAAAGGGATTGTCTCATCTCAGACAATGGGGGCATATTGCTAGGATAAGCCCCCATTGTCTCATAGGTGCAGGTCACACCATATTCTATGGGGCCACCACAAACTGGCTCGGCTATTTCCGCCAGACCCACAGAAGTGAATGGAAGCGGTGGCTGGTCATGCGCGGTGCGCTCCCATTCACTTGGTGGTGGCGAGTCCTTCAGCCACCACCTTGCCGGGCTCTGTTACTGATATAGGTGGGACCCACATCTATAAGACAAGCCATATACCCCCATTGTCTAAGATAAGACAATCCCTTTATGTTTTACACAGTGAAAAATATCTTTCTGTGTTATCATTTTCTGAAAGTCATATTTTTTTTAATTTTTGGGGTGATTGTAGGAGCTTGTTCTTTGCAGGATGAGGTGACAGTTTGATTGGTACCATGTTGGAGTACATATGATTTTTAGATTGCTTGGTATTAGACTTTGTTTTTGCACTGTTTTTATTTCGTTTTTTTATGGCATTCACCTGAAGGGAAAGATCGTGTCATATTTTTTTATAGAGCAGGTCGTTACAGACACAGCGATGCTTAATATATGTCTGTTTTTCTTTTTTTTCTGTTATTTATAATTTTATATGACTTCATTATGGAAAAGCTGCGTATTTTTTTTTTACTTGAAACCTAGGCATCCTACAGGTTAATACAAAAAAAACAAAAAACAACTAAAGCACAAGATGAATCAAAAAATACTGTATTTTTTTACATATACGTCTACGGAGCTTTGTGAGGACTCATTTTTTGAGGGGCCGATCTGTACTATATTGATACTGTATGTTGGAGTGTGTATGACTTTTTTAGCAGTTTACTAAAATTTTTGTAGCAGGGCTCTGTGAGGACGCAGCGTGCGTGCAGTGCAGGGAGTGAGAAGGAAGCGCAGGCACCGCACCACATGTATCAAGAGGCGGGTCCTGCCGCCCACTGAAAGATGGCAGCACCAGCCGCCAGCATCGCTGCAGGGCAATTTAGGTGGCGAGATGATCAAGATCATCTCGTCACATTCAGTATGTCTGTGTGGCTCTGCCACTCCTATTGAAGCGGCGCTTGCCAGAGGAAACCTGTGGCTGCCGCTGCTGATTAATATGTAGCCAGAGGTCGCGTTACATTTTTTCCAAAAGAGTAAAAATACTCCTCTAAACAATTTTGAGGAGTATTTTTAGCCGAGGAGGAGTAGGAATTTTGCGGTAATCCACATATATAATGCATAGGCCCACAGAACGTTATGAGACTGATATTTCTGCAGGGAACCATTGCTAGTCTCCAGTGCAGGAATAAATGTAGACAATTTTACATTTATCCAACATCATACACTAAACATAAGACCACTGCTGCCATACACAGCGCCCACCTGACTCTGCTATACACAGGGCCCACCAGACGCTGCCATACACAGGGCCCACCAGACGCTGCCATACACAGGGCCCACCAGAAGCTGCCATACACAGGGCCCACCTGACGCTGCCTTACACAGGGCCCACCTGACGCTGCCATACACAGGGCCCACCAGACGCTGCCATACACAGGGCCCACCTGACGCTGCCATACACAGCGCCCGCCTGATGCTGCCATACACAGCGCCCACCTGACTCTGCTATACACAGAGCCCACCTGACGCTGCCATACACAGGGCCCACCAGACGCTGCCATACACAGGGCCCACCTGACGCTGCCATACACAGCGCCCGCCTGATGCTGCCATACACAGCGCCCACCTGACGCTGCCATACACAGCGCCCACCTGACGCTGCCATACACAGCACCCACCTGACGCTGCCATACACAGCACCCACCTGACTCTGCCATACACAGGGCCCACCTGACTCTGCCATACACAGGGCCCACCTGACTCTGCCATACACAGGGCTCACCTGACTCTGCCATACACAGGGCCCACCTGACCAGTGGTGTATCTTGGTTTTGTGCTGCCCTAGGCGAGACTAAACTCGGGCACCCCCTAATATAAATTTTACCCGCCCCTTCCTGTCAAGGCCAAACCCTTTTCTCTGTAAACCCCGCCCTTCCTTTTAGGCTCCATCCTTTCCTGTATTCCTGTATTTAAAAGTGAATAACGACAGCCACACCTCACACCCCTCCCTTGATCCCACTAAGTGTCATCCACAGATCCCCCCCCTTAAGTGTCATCCACAGATCCCCCCCTTAAGTGCCATCCACAGATCCCCCTCCTTAAGTGCCATCCACAGATTCCCCCCCTCTTTAGTGTCATCCACATATTCCCCCCCTTAGTGTCATCCACAAATTCTCCCCCTCAGTGTCATCCACAGATTCTCCCCCTCAGTGTCATCCACAGATTTCCCCCTCAGTGTCATCCACAGATTCCCCCTCAGTGTCATCCACAGATTCCCCCCTCAGTGTCATCCACAGATTCCCCCTCTTTAGTGTCATCCACATATTCCCCCCTTAGTGTCATCCACAGATTCCCCCTCAGTGTCATCCACAGATTCTCCCCCTCAGTGTCATCCACAGATTCCCCCTCAGTGTCATCCACAGATTCCCCCTCTTTAGTGTCATCCACATATTCCCCCTTAGTGTCATCCACAGATTCCCCCCTCAGTGTCATCCACAGATTCTCCCCTCAGTGTCATCCACAGATTCCCCCTCTTTAGTGTCATCCACATATTCCCCCTTAGTGTCATCCACAGATTCTCTCCCCCAGTGTCATCCGATTCCACAGATTTCCTACCTGCCCAGCGCCGTTGTAGGTAATTTATTCACTCCACTTGCCTGAGAAGAGAAGCGCCGGAAGACTCACAGGCGCACTGGCAGGCGCATGCGCACTTCAATGCCTCTGCCAGTGCGCCTGTGTGAGTCTTCCGGCGCTTCTCTCAGGCAAGTGGAGTGAATAAATTACCTACAACGGCGCTGGGCATGGAGGAGCGGCGCCGGCGCACCCCCAGCAGCGCAGCCCGGACAAAAAAAAAATCTATCACTGAGGCAAACAAGGCATCTTGCCGCCCCATTGGAAGTGCCGCCCTAGGCAAATGCCTTGTTTGCCTCGTGATAGATACGCCACTGCACCTGACACTGCCATACACAGCGCCCACCTGACTCTGCCATACACAGGGCCCACCTGACGCTGCCATACACAGGGCCCACCTGACGCTGTCATACACAGCGCCCACCAGACGCTGCCATACACAGGGCCCACCTGACTCTGCCATACACAGGGCCCACCTGACGCTGCCATACACAGGGCCCACCTGACGCTGCCATACACAGGGCCCACCAGACGCTGCCATACACAGGGCCCACCTGACTCTGCCATACACAGGGCCCACCTGACGCTGCCATACACAGGGCCCACCTGACGCTGCCATACACAGGGCCCACCAGAAGCTGCCATACACAGGGCCCACCAGACGCTGCCATACACAGGGCCCACCTGACGCTGCCATACACAGCGCCCGCCTGACGCTGCCATACACAGATGCCCACCTGACGCTGCCATACATGGCGCCCACCTGACTTTGCCACACACTGGGCACACCTAATGCTGCCATACACAGCACCCACCTGACGCTGCCATACACAGCGCCCACCTGACACTGCCATACACAGCGCCCACCTGACTCTGCCATACACAGGGCACACCTGACGCTGCCATACACAGTGCCCACCTGACACTGCCATACACAGCGCCCACCTGACTCTGCCATACACAGGGAACACCTGATGCTGCCATACACAGCGCCCACCTGACGCTGCCATACACAGCACCCACCTGACACTGCCATACACAGCGCCCACCTGACACTGCCAAACACAGCGCCCACCTGACACTGCCATACACAGCACCCACCTGTTGCTGCCATACACTGCGCCCACCTGACACTGCCATACACAGCGCCCACCTGTTGCTGCCATACACTGCGCCCACCTGACGCTGCCATACACTGCGCCCACCTGACACTGCCATACACAGCGCCCACCTGTTGCTGCCATACACAGCGCCCACCTGACACTGCCATACACAGCGCCCACCTGACACTGCCATACACAGCGCCCACCTGACACTGCCATACACAGCGCCCACCTGACGCTGCCATACACTGCGCCCACCTGACGCTGCCATACACAGCGTCCACCTGTTGCTGCCATACACTGCGCCCACCTGACGCTGCCATACACAGCGCCCAACTGACGCTGCCATACACGGCGCCCGCCTGACCCTGGCTGATACCCTTTCGTTCGGCTGTGAACCGGGTATTTGACTTTGAGTTGAGCTTTGATTTATTTACAGCAAACATTACCTGTTCTTCATCCCCTTGCAGCGGATTTGCGCTGTTTTATTGCGGGTTTACATGTACAGAGGTTATAGATTGTGGAGATAGACAACATGGAGTGGAAAGTCCTAGATTTACACAGCGCAGGAGTAGAGCAAACAATTGGAGATGGAATCTTTATTTGATTGTATTGTACATTATGTTAAGCTTCTTATGAAACAGTTCTTTTACAAGAATCCTAGCTGTATGTGCCATTGGGGCACATGAATGTCATAGGTGGCCCCTGGATATCAGAGGGTCCCACATTTATTCCAATGTTCACCATGTAGTACCACATTCCTCCTGCAGGGGCTGCAGCTCCCTTCCACCATTGGCTCTGATCATTGTGGATTTGGGATGCCACCCGTGGGACCTGATATAGAGGAAGGCTTGTCTACATTGGACTAAATCATCCAGGGCGTTTAACCTCTGGGCATTGATGTAGATGGGTGCATTTGGGCATCATTACTGTCAGATGGACACTAAGGAAACATCACTTGGGACACTATTTCTGGGTGTATGTGTGCGGAGGGGGCATATTTAATGTGTGGGGGGCACTACTACTGTGAAGGAGGAGTTAGGGAGATCTTTACTGTGAGGGGGCACTATGATCTAGGGGGCATTAAGAAGTCATCTTTGCTATGTGGAGGGCACTAAAGGGCATCATTACATGGGGGTGGCAGTAAGGGGGCATCCCTAATGAGTGGGGAGACAGTAAGTGGGCATCAATACTGTGTGGTGGCACTAAGGGGCATGACTACTGTGTTGGGGCATAAAGGAGGGCATCTTTAGTGTGTAAGGAGCTCTAAGAGGGCATCTTTACTGTGTGGGGGCAACAAGGGGGCATATTTAGTGTGAGGGGACACTAAAGTGATGTCTTTACTGCCAGTGGAGCACTAAGGCAGCATCTTTATAATGTGGAGGCACTGAGGGGCATGTTTATTGTGAAGATGGCAATGAGGTAGCATCACTAGAGGTACTATTTCTGCATAGGACACTATGCAGGCCTAGTTACTGTGCGGGGCACTAAGCGGGCATATTTGCTGCGTAGGGGGTGCCAATACTGTGAAAAAGGAAATCTTTAATGTGAGAGTATGCTTAAGCGGTATCCTTATTTTCTGAAGGGTGCTAAGATGGCATCTTCACTATGTAGAGGGCAATAAATGGCATCATTATCATGAGGGTGGTCATCACTACTGTGTGGAGGCACTAAGGGGCAACACTACTGTGTGGGGGCATAAAGAAAGGCATAGTTACTGTGTAGGAAGCTCTAAGAGGGCACCTACTGTGTGGGGCAACAAGGGGGCATCTTTACTGTGAGAGGACACTAAAGGAACATCTTTACTGTCAGTCGGGCACTAAGGCAGCATCTTTACAATGTGGAGGGACTAAAGGGCATCATTATTGTGGAGGTGGCAAAAAGGTAGGATTGTTAAGGGCACTGTTTCCATATAGGGGGCTCTAAGCAGGCATATTTAATCTGTGGGGATGTAAGCCATGTACCCCAGGATACAGTTAAGTCGCGAACGAAGAAAGCAACCCCAGCACCAGCTTTTGCCAAAACAGAATTTCACTTAAATGTGACAAAAAAACAACAAATGCTGGGAGCATACAATAAATTTACATATAGCCAGCCCGAAGGCTGCACAGCACGGCGCCCTCTGATGAATGAAGAAGGAAAGTGCAGTAATTTACCTACTGGCGGGCACAACTAAACTTCCACACCTTATCTGTTATTACCCTAAAAACAAGAACCACTGTTTGGGTGTGTGGTACTGGCTATCCTGTGGTGCAGCACAACAGCTTACAATCTTACCAAGTTCTACAGTATTCCCCCTCCCATAACTGATCCTGTAGCACGTGCCTGAGTATTCCTCCAGAGCAAAAATGCCAGCCTGGCTTGAGTTTATGGAACTTTAAGTTATTGAGTCCTTGAAATGAACAGGAATAACACTTGTGGCCTGACACAAACAAAGACCCTAACTAACTAAAGGCCTGGTCTCAGTCTCTAGGCGCCAACACTGTGATGAGGTGCGTGCACGATCTTACAGACCCGGATCTGCTTTGCACCTGCTGGTGACTCTGAACAGAACAAATGTCTCTCCAACAAGCATGCGGTCCCGCAGTGTATGTAGCTTTGCTTCTCAGCTCTCATCAGCGTTCTTGGCAGCAATCTTCCTTCCTCTGGACAGGATCAAGGTCTTGGACACGATCAGCTTCACTTAGCTGCACTTCTGGTCATTTAGGGATGCTCTCACACCTGGATGCCATCAGATTCTCTGCTCACACAGTTCCTTAGTTTCACCTCCCTCTAAGATGGCTGCTCTCTCCTTCTTCTCTCCAGACTCTGTGTAAACCCAACCTCTCTCATGAATATGGAGATATAGGTGCAGTCTGTAGCTGTGTTTAGGAAACAGCGGCATCTTGTGGCCAAACAGCAGAATGTCAGTCCAGAACATTTCATTTAATCTACACAAACAGTGTATAAAGAGATCCGTTTCCACATCTCACAGGGACATCAAGGGAACATATTTACTGTGTAGGGAGGACATAGGGCACATCTTTACTGTGAAGGGGCATCTAGCGGGTATATTTACTGTCTGAAGGGCGCTAAGATGTCATCTTCACTATGTAGAGTATGCTAAAGGGCATAACTATTGTGAGGGTGGCACTAAGAGGGCATCATTAATGAGTAGGAAGACACTAGGTGGGCATGACTACTGTGCGGGGGTAGTAAGTGGCATTACTACTGTGTGGGGGCAGTAAGGGGCATAACTACTGTGTGGGGACATAAAGGGAGGTATCTTTACTATGGGAGGCACTGAGGGGTTATTATGACTATGTGGAAACACTATTACTGTGGGCCATCCAAAGGACTCTATGGAATTTGTGGGGCACAAAGGTGATTGGGCAGGAATAGCGGCGGAGGAAGTGCTAGGAATTGAGCTAATAAACTGGATTAACTGGATGATTGCTGTCATGGATGGTAGGGGGTCCATGACCCTTTTAGTGTCGGGGGCCTAGATCATTGTCAGTCTGCCACTCCTGATTATAACATCTGATCTGATTGGTTGTTATGGGTAACACCCACATTTTTGTCCTATGTTTCTATACATTATCTGATTCTAGTTCCACGGAGGTAGATTCCTGTTTTTTTGCAAATTTGATGGTGATTCCCATTTTCTGCCGTCACATACTGAGCTGCTCAAGAAACTGCAGATGTTCCCTTCCGTCTAAGCCGTGTCACTCAACATTAACCTCTCTGCAAACTGGAAATTCTGCCTTCTCTGCTAATGAAAATGTGCCGTCGAGATGAGAAATTTTTAGCAGCGTCTATTTAACAACTTGATGAGGAACTAATAAGACTCAGATAGGGATTATGCCAAGAGATATCAGTACAGGACGTGGACGACTGCTGGAAGGGCTTAAAGGGAATGTGTCACCTATAATTTCATCTGGCAATTAAACCCATATAGTGACACAGATTCTTTTTTTTTTCTAATCTATTTTTTATTTTCTGATCGTAGATTTTTTTTAAACTCTATTTTCTATGCAACATCATGTGGGGGGGGGGTCGTGCCTAAACTGCTTTAGAGATATGCTTTACAGCATCCATTATAGGCCATGGATACAGTAGACAGGAGGGGATCTCATTAGGGTTCAGCGAACTTGATTTTAAGTTCGGCGTCCAAAGTTCGGTGTATCTTAGAATCCCGTTATGGATTCGCTACCACGGACCATAACGGAATTTTGAATCCAAGTTTGCGCAACCGTCTTTCACTGCTCTACTTCCTTCTTCTCCTCCACACAGAGCACAGGAGCTCCGCCCCTCATGTCACATGATCATTATACCAGGCCCTTTACCACCTCTTAACCAATCCAGTACTGAGCCACGCCCCCTGCACTGATCACATGACGGTGACGTCGCCCCAGGTCCTTAGTGTTGTCCAAGGTTCGAGTTCATCGAAGAATCCCCTTATGGATTCAAAATTCCATTATGGTCCGTGGTAGCGGAATCCATAACGGGATTCTTCGATAACCTGAACCCGAACTTCGGACGCCGAACTTAAAACACAAGTTCGCTCAAACCTAGACGTCATTGACCTTAATGGGAAAGTGTTGTGGGCATGCTATGTGACCAGTGCAGAGGTCATTGTACAGGGAGGGGGAGGAGGTGAGATGTGACATCAACTATTGTGAATGGTGGATCTTGTGCTAATTATTTATAAATATTAGCTGTCATTGTAATCCCATCTCTGATGATAATGAGATGACTGCTGGAGATGTGACCTCTGCAGAGTGGAACGTTTCAGCCTATTATTTGGCTCAGTGGTCAGTGAGAAATTCATAAAAAAACACAAATAAATTTTTGTTAGATATTCCATCAATAACTAGGGGCCCAATAGAAAGGACACCATCGAGGTATAGAATTAAGGTACAGCGGTGCCCTTTGTCATGGAGATAGATATTTACAGAGCACTCTGTCCTCTTCATCCTAGGCATTTGAGGGAGGTCCATTGGAGTAGCAACCTACTGATGAGACAATTGTCATTATCGATATGACAAAAGAAAGGTTAATGAGGAGAAACCATTTTTTTCGACTTTCACCTATGTAGCTTACAGTCACAGCGGCCATTTTTGGGAACTATCATGCTGTCATGTAGTCACACAGTCACCCAGGCTCAATAGAAATCCATAGCCAGTGCTGTCTTCTCCCCCTCTCCCTGTGTAATGCCTGGAGGTGAGGGAGGGAGGGAGATCCAATGGGTCACTCCCATGTGATGATGATGATGATGATGATGATGATGATGATGATGATGATGATTATCTAGAGGCATAACTTTATATGCCCAAATGCAAAATCTCTAATAGGTCCCCCCATTATGTGCCATTCATAGAACTGTTTTTTCTTACTGGATGTGGCAGAGTGACCTTCTGGCACCAGGTATCAAGAGCCAGGGGTAACTGATATCTCCACAATGTCCTGAACATACTGAAGGCTGGTCAATGTTCTCTCCATCAATACTCCATGGCAGCTAATGGCATCTCACACCATGACACCTGGTGTTGGTCCTGCATGTCTCTGGACTGTGCATGATGGCAGCGGGCGCTCTCCAACAGTGAACTCTGTTGCAGCCATCAATGGCTAACAATAGTGTTGAGTAATAAAAGTAGGGTCCGGGTCTACCTTGGTACTGATGATGGCTGCATCAGAGTTTGCAGGAGGGCTGGAGAGCACCTACTGCCATCATACATAGTGCAAAGACCTACAGGACCAACACCAGGTGTCACGGTGTGAGACACTGTTAGCTATCATGGCCGTTCCCATCTGGTATTTATGGAGAGAACATTGGCCAACCTTCAGTATGGTGGAAACAGTTGTACTGGTTTATTGAATCAGGTAGGAGACGTGCTGTTACAATAAGATAACGGCTGCTCTACACAACGTGTTCTTCAGGGTCTCCAGCATCTCCACTGAGCAGCTCCATCACCAGATCTCTCCACCTGTATGGGACTGGAAGGGGCGACAGATCTCCTAGGCCCAGCAGCCGACAACCACCTTGTCTGAACTACGGCTCCAACCTGAAAGAGCTTGGAATGACCACAGGAGGATCTCCAGCATCTGTATGACCACTACCTGCCAGAGGCGACACCTGTGTCCCAAAAGGAGAGATGCCACCCAGTATTAATGTGACCTCAGCATATTCCCTGCTGCAGAACCCAAGATAAAGAATGCACCCCCTTGTGCGATTAGTGACCGGGCACCAAAGCATTTTATAAGTTTTCGAACTGTAATTTTTTCATTTTCCATTAGTGCATCAAGAGCACAATGGTGCACAGTCTGCGGGGGGTGAAGCCGGCAGACAGCGGCGTGTTCTCCAATGACATATACTGAGGAGCTTCTGCCCTTCTTACATGTTCACCTGTAACGAGCTGTGACACTTTCGGTCATTGTCGGCAGCTAAAAATAATGATCCGAGGAAATAGAGCTGACGAGTCATTTGAGAAGTCAATCCGCCTCATGCCTCTCCACACGTGTACCATATATAAGCACGGGCCAGACCGTTATAGAAAAGCAGGTACCACTTATTGTAGAGATAGGTTGATGTCGGGTGTCTGCAGGAGGAGATGCAGGTAGATGTGTGAGATTTTAGTCTTATTTGGGGGTCTGTATAATTTTGAGGTATGATTTAGGTGTCCAGTATGGGGTCTGATACAATATAGTGGTCTGGAGTCTGGTCTAAATGGGTTGTTCACGCCTGGGAGACCCTGGGTCACATGTGATGATGATAATGATGATGAGTATCTAGAGGCATACATTTCTATGCCCAAATGCAAAATCTCGAATAGGTCCCCCACCCATTGTGTGCCATTCGTAGAACTGTTTTTTGCTACTGGATGTGGCAGAGTCAGTGGCGTACATACAGGGGTCGCAGTTGTGACCGGGCCCGGCACTCCAGGGGGCCCGGCCGCCTGTACACCCCCTCCCCCCAGGCCACCCTAAATGATGTTAAAAACCGCTGTACTCACATGTAATGGAGCGCTCTGATGGGGCCCAGCATGAAGTACAGTCAGCAATTTCAGGCCCCATCAGAGCGCTCCATTACATGTATAATATGGGGAGGGGGATGGGGGGAGTGCGCACCCACTCACACCCGGCCAGTGTTCTGGAATTTTTTGCTACCTGGAAAAATTTGCTACCCACGTCACTTCCGGTAGTGACGTGGGAGGCGCGTCACTCATCATGGCTCCTGATTGGCTCCGCCGGGGGTTTACTCATGATGTGAACGCGTCGAAGGTAGCATAAAATTCAGGCCCACTGCGCAAGCTGGCGAACGAGGCTGCTCGGCGCAGGCTCAGTAGGAAAATGCGCTGAGCTTAGTTAAACATAACGGGCTACGGCGCATGCGTGCCTGGGTAGCAAAATTTGACATAGAGCAGTAATATGATTGATAATGCTCCGTGCCTCTGTGTGACCTTTTTACTACAAAATCACAGTGAGATAAAGTTGTCACCGTGATTTTGTAGTTACAAGATCACAGTCAATCATGTTACTGCTTCGAGTCGCTGCTGTCCGGATTGGGGCTTGGCACTCATTCACGCAGCAGATTAGCTGCACTGAAAGAGTCCTTAGTAGCCCAAAACTTAAAGTGTAACTGCCATATACATTTTGTATTTATTTTTTCCTAAAGTGTAGGGCGAGTGATAGGTAACATTTTTGTAATATACTTTATTTAGCCAAAACGTTAAATTTTAGTGGTAAACTGGGGCTGAAATGGCCCTTAGCAGCGTTCTCAGAAATGGGGGGGGGGGGTTAGTGACGGGGAGGGGGCCCCATGGATCAGTTTCGCACCGGGCCCCATGGATTGTGTGTATGCCACTGGGCAGAGTGACCTTCTGGCACCAGGTATCAAGAGCCAGGGGTAACTGATATCTCCACAATGTCCTGAACATACGTGTACCATATATAAGCACGGGTCAGACCGTTATAGAAAAGCGGATGCAGCAGGGGCCCGGGTATCAGTAACAGCTGGGCCCGTGCTGCACCCACCCGATCACATCATGTACATGCACATTAAGATACGGTAAGGCACCACATTCCCTTACCAACATCTATGTGAAAATGCAGGAAGGGGTTAATGCAGAAAGCACTGTACGGAGAAGCTCCACCTTGCAGGGGCAGAACCTAGCAGAATACAACTTCACATTCACGCTACTCCTGTTAAGAAAAGCTCCTGTCACGCTGGCAGCCCAATGCGGTCTTGATGTCATGGGTAGGCACGGACGTGGCTCTGCTCTCCTGGGGTGAACTGGGATTACAGCTCTGTGAACTTTCCTTCAGCACTGAGAGAGTTAATGCTGTCCTCCTGCCCCTATTCAGTTGCTGGTTAAGTTGCTGATCAGTTTTCCTAGTCTGTGGTTCCACCTCCTCGCCTGAACATGTAGCTAGTAACCAGTGAAGGTGATCCCGTCTGGATATCCTTGTACCGAACCTTGTTTGTCTTCCGATTCTACTCCTTGATGCCTGCCCCGACTGTGGAACTGTGACCTGGACTACACACGTATTCTGCCTGCCCCGACCGTGCATTATGCTTGTACTCAGCCCGCCCTGAAATTTGAACTGCTATTTGGAATATGCAAGTACTGAGCCTGTCCTAGCTACTGGACTGTGTTTAGACTACGCTTTTGCTTGTGTTCTTGGTGCTTCGCACTGGTGTCTCTGGCTCTTGTGGGTCAGGACTACTACACCAGGACTACTCTAGGAGGTAGCAGCCTGGTTGGTTCCTTGCGGCGAAGTCCAGATCCCTCTACAGGGATTAAAGGGTGAATTCCACGGAACCACCAGGACAATGCCAAAGCCAATATGGTCAGTTGGCACAGTGGGTCCACACCCACTGTCCGTAACAGCTCCCCCAAAAGGTATGTTTGTACTGCTCTCCCCGATGCTGTCAGCAGTTTAGCATGGTCAAAACTGCTGACAGAATCCTTTTAAACAGTGACTATCACTCTATGAGCCATTTGTTCCACCGCATAGATCAGGGATGGCCAACCTGAGGCTCTCCAGCTGTTGCAAAACTACAATTCCCAGCATGCCCAGACTGCCTACAGGTATCAGCCCACAGCAGGGCATGGTGGGAGTTGTAGTTTTACAACAGCCGGAGAGCCGCAGGTTGACCATCCCTGCCGTAGATACATCTGTCACTCAGGACTTCAGGAAAGCTGGATGAAGGCTCCTATGGAAGCAGTAGTGATGCACCCACCACTTATCCTCCAGAGATACAATTCAGTAACTGCAGTTCTGTTACATTTCCCTTCAATGACAGCCCCCATAGCTGCAGGAAGTATTATATACATGTACTTAATAGCTAAATCAATTCCACTGAACCCACTGCAGTCATCACCTGACGCTTACAGATATTCATTCAGTACGACGTTGGCGGTCTCGGGGGCCGCGGAGAAATGTGTCTATGATGTATAATTTAACGACAAGCAAGACGAATAGATAATATTTCTGCGATGGGAAAAATTGGTGAATACATTAAGTAACAGAACAGATTTACAGAGAAAACATCCCGGAGGAGACGGATCGTTCTCTTTTCAGCTCTGCATTAGACGCCAATAAAAGCGCCGGCGCCGTATTGTCATTTCAGTAAATGGCCGAAATCTTACCTTTTTTATTAGACTTTTGTTACGTAAAGTAATTGTTTCTCTCCGTCTCTTGCAGGCAGACATGAGCAAACTGACCCGCCGGGCCGCAGAGCACAAGTGAAGATTATAGGAGAGTAGTCTCTCCTATTCGGCCTCAAATACATCAAACCTATCGGCCCAATGTGTCCTAATGATTCACGCTCTGTGGGCCACAAGGGCAGACATATCCTATGTGATCCAAGAGTAAGTGCAGTACTAGAAGGGACCCCCAAGTGTTACAGAGGTACTGAAGAGGTAATGTGCATTTCGGGATTTACCTATTGGCACAGTAGGCTTGTGCCTATGGGCAGTCCATTTAGTAGGACACCTACAAATGTTAGGCATTCACAGTGCTGTGGAAGTGAGAGGACGACATCCAGGGAGGCTTAAAGGGGTATTCCAGTTGTGGCAAGTTATCATCTATCATGGTGTAGCAGGTCGGGCATGCACACTCTATGGACGTTCCGGGAATAGCTGAGCACTGCACTCGTCTGTCTCCGGTACTCCCGTAGACATGCCCAACTTGCTACTCCATTCATTTAGAGGGGCCGCCAAGAGGTACAGGTTCTCTATTCTCGTGATCAGTGGGAGTCTCTGCACCGTTCTAATAGTTATCCACTATCCTGCAGGTAGGGTATAACTTACCACATCTGGAATACCCCTTTAAGCCTCTCTAGGTGTCCTCCTCTCACTTCCACAGCACTGTGAATGGCTAATATATACAGTGTACTCCTTTAAGTTGGCAGTACACTTTCAATAGCCTGTTCCTAACGAACTCATCATATGCATGCATGCTCAGTTCAGCCGAGCATGCATGTGTTTTCAATAGGGAGAGGGGTATACACTGAAATTCAACATGCCTGATCCATTCTTCCCCCCAATAAATACAGAATAAACATCCTGCCCCCTTAAATGGTGGGTTAGACCTGCCAAAATCGCCAGGTTCAGCTGACCTATGTCTGAGGTAAATGGCTACCTTTGGAGCGGTTGAGGGCTTAGTGACAGCATTCTGGTATTCTCCCTAGAGGTCTAAAGTGACCGATCGTTTCATATCTAGCACCTCCGGTGGTCTAATGATAAAGGGGTTAATACTGACATCCATTCTCCTTGGTGACTTTAGAATGATTCCATGGGGTTGTCAGGATTAGAAAAGCATGGCTGCTTTCACAGTGCCACACCTGTCCTCAGGATATGAGTGGTACTGCAGCCAAGTCCCAGTTACTTCAATGGAGCTAAGCTGGAATACTAGACTAGGGGGGCCAGACATCAGTTTTTAGGCCGGACAGTCCGGTTTTCAGGATCCCTGTCCTCTGTCCGGCGCAGTGCCTTAACGGACACAGGGATGTCCACCCTTTCAGTAGCTCATGCTCAGACAGCAGCACTGCGCTGTCTGAGCGTGAGCTGCAGTAACTGACTGAGGCTTCTCTCACCCCCAGTCAGTCACTAGAGCCGCAGACATGGCTGACTGAGGGGGAGAGAAGTGCTCCAGCTGCCCCCAGCTCACCTTCCCCTCAGAAACTTCTTCCTCTCCTCCCCCTTTTTCCCCCGTGGCGATGGGAGCGTGGCTTCACAGAGGCGGGCGTGGTTTATGGATTTGTTGCAAATGACATCAGCGCCATTCACCTGAATAGGGTTGTTTTGAAGGAAAACACATTTATTTCTGTAAGTCCCATTCAAATCAAAGAAATCTGCTATGTGTCACTTCACCCTTGAAGGTATTCTCCAGTTCAGTGCGCAGGGCCCTGAAGCAAGGGTGCTTCGCACCATGAACATTTGTGGACATTTGCCATCAACTCTCTACTTTATTGCAATTTGAAGGGTTATCTTTCACTGTGATTTATGTTGTTGTGTGCACTTATATTGTTTGACTGCATTTGCATGTTTATTGTAATATATCCTGTTCATTTGCTCTCTTATTGTACTATATTCTGCACTGCAGAAAGGGTTAACGCACAGCCAGCTAATACTGGGAAAGGTTATCCCTTACTACCTATGCAATGTTTTGGAGGGGGAAAAAACAGACACACTGATCTTCTGACTGTCTAGTGCAGCTCTGTCTGGAAAAGCTGCGTAGTCCTTCTCACAGACCTGCACTGAATCTCTATGCAAGTCTATGACAGACTAAAATTGTGACATTGTTTCTGTTCTCCACTCCATCCCTCCCACTAGAAGGTTCTGGTTCAGCTAGATATAATGAGAGCAGTCAGAGCCCCTGATCAGTGTATAGTAGAAAAGACTCGGTCTGCAGATGGCAACCAGAGCTTAGTAGTAGAGACTCTGCCAGACTGCATGAGTGACCATAAGAAGACGCTGAGATAGGGATCTTAAGCCACAGACCCTGGATTACCAGCCCATTTGCAGCATACGGGTGTTAATACCCGACACTGCAAAGGTTTATTATGTGTATGTACCTTTAATTTATTTCCTTGTACAGGCCTGCAGGGGTAGTGTCTACTACAGCCACTAGAGGGAGATAGTACGCCCCACTATATATAGGTAGGCCCAGGCAGAGTAGAGTTAGTTCAGTGCAGACAGTGGAGTCTGTGAAGTGTGTGCAGACAGAGTAGTCTGTGTGGGACTCCTGAATGTCCTCAGCAGGTAGCAAGGGAAATCCTCCAAATGTAAAGAACCAAGGATAGAAGCCGTCTAAGAGGTATTTGGGCCTTGGATGATAAAGTAACCCAGGAGTAGACAGGTCAGAAGAATTGAAGTCACCTGTATCTACATAGAACCTGAGGAAATAGTGGAGAGTCAAATCCCTATGCAGATTTAGGCCTGCTTCATCTAAGAGGAGTTGCAATCTATATTCATCTGTGATCTATTCATCTGAAACTACTCTGCACTGCTATGTATTAAGGAACTGCGCTTCCATCCATTGATGTGCATGATTACCATCAAAGACTCTAGTAAAGTTCAAGTTCTGTTTTATCATAACGCGGTTCCTCATTTATTCCTACTATCAGCAAACGGTGTGCCACCGTTAATTGGCACTGGCGTCACGAACTCTATCTACAACTACCTGCCAGAGAGTCAGCCTGTCTCAGGTTAGTGGTCACCATTGCACTACCTCACCCAAGAACACTACTAACCCTAACTTGAGTACGCTGCACCTCGACCAGGGAGTCAACCAGATGCCTAAAACACAGACCCTGAGCCTCCAGCCTTTTGGGCAAGGAACAATCCTTCTGAGAAAGACAGGGGCAGATAGCTCGGGCCTTTCCTCAGCACGATGCCTTCTTCTGTCCAGTAAAAAAACTGGAGAAAACAGCTCAGTGCATTGCCTGGATTGTTTTGCACTTGAGACCCTGACTCTCTGGACTTACAGTATTTCCCATTGGGGTGCACCATACCTTACCATCCCCTCTGGAGAGAGCTGCAACATGTGGTGGCATCTTGATGGTGTCTCGGGGATCCAGGGTACCATTGGGGCCACCCCAATCTCGGCCACTGCAAGTGCAGGTCTGGCTCTTACAATTAATGGCGCTGGCCTAAGGTAGGAAAGTGTACTGTACATTTAATTTATTTTTGTTTAATCTAAATAGGTCCAGAATTCTTATAGACATCTGGGCTCTTTATTTTTCTGATCTAGAGGTGCAAGTTTGCAAAATCAATTCTCTCTGTCTGTGGCTGCCTCTAGAGGGAGCTCAAGCACACTGGCATTCATATAGCTCCTATTGCATAGAGCTCCCCTAGTGGTGAAAAAAATTATTTTTTTCTGTATGTTTTCTAATAAACTTCTGAAGGGGGTTTGCCGGTACTAGGAACCCTCTTACCCCATCTGTATGTTTTTCTATGATGTTGTATTTAGAAATGTGACCGCTGCACTAAATACAGGGTGTTGGTCTCCAGATCCCTTTGAGAACACAGCAACACAGAATATATTACTGCTACAACAAGTACTGAGCTGCAGATCATTATCACCCACAATGCAAATGTGAAATGCAAATGAAACTTGCTCGGATTTGCAAGAAAAGCTTTTAATGCAGACAGAATCTGTGATGTCTCTGTATCTGTTCTTCTCCTTGTAATTTATGTTTACTGCTATACAGAGAGCTAGACACAAAAAAAAAAAGACTCTGAATAAAAATTGCTTATATAGCATCCAGACAAATCAAGGCACCATCTAACATTTCTGGGCCCCCTGAAAAGAGAAAAAATGTCTTTTGGGTTGTAGGCTATATCTAGTGTCTAGGATAGTAAAGAGTTAAATCTAACATACCTGGAGATCGAGGGTAAGAAATAGGGTTAATATTAACACTCTGGGAACAGGGCAGTAGAAAGGTAAATTTCAACTTCCTTGGTTTAAGGTGTTGAGGAATCCCTAGTGCTCTAGGCTAGTAAATGGTGGTCTTCTTTAGTAAGGGGGTAATGACAGCATACCTCACCCCCAATGCAATGAAAAATTTAATAGCAGCACCCCTGGTGGTCTAGGGCAATGCAAAAAGGTGTCTTCCTACACAGTCTGACACTGTCAGCATTGATTTATTAAGCCAGGTGTGTCAGGGGAGCAGACATGTCCTCTTTAAAGGGGTTCTCCGAACACAATATGAGATTGGCGGAGGTCCGACACCTGGCACCCCCGTCAATTAGCTGTATGAAGGGAAGGTGCGCGTCTCCCGTCTCTCTTCCTGCTCGCTGCTGCTATGTCTATGGCAAAGCAGCAGCGCGCAGTAAGAGAGACAGCACGTGCACATTACTCGCACCTTCCCTTCATACAGCTGATCGGCGGGGGTGCCGGGCAGGGGCATTGCTAGGGTCTGAAAACATCCGGCGCACAAGCCCACTGTGATGAAATTTGCATAATCAGAATTAACATCAGCCCCCAGTTCCTTCATCAGTCCCCGGTGCCTCTCTTCAGCCCCCATATGCCTCTCATCCGCCCAGTGCCTCTCATCCGCCCCCAGTGCCTCCATCAGCCCCCATATGCCTCTCTTCATCACCCATATGCCTCTCTTCAGCCCCCAGTGCCCCAATCAGCCCCCATATGCCTCTCTTCAGCCCCCATATGCCTCTCTTTAGCCCCCAAGTGCCTCTCTTCCGCCCCAAGTGCCTCTCATCTGCCCCCATATGCCTCTCTTCATCCCCCATATACCTCTCTTCAGCCCCCAGTGCCCCAATCAGCCCCCATATGCCTCTTTTCAGCCCCCATATGCCTTTCTTCGGCCCCCAGTGCCTCCATGAGCCCCTATATGCCTCCATGAGCCCCCATATGTCTCCATCAGCCCCCATATGCCTCTCTTCAGCCCCCAAGTGCCTCTCTTCCGCCCCAAGTGCCTCTCATCGCCCCCATATGCCTCTTTTCAGCCCCCATATGCCTCTCTTCAGCCCCCATATGCCTTTCTTCAGCCCCCAGTGCCTCCATGAGCCCCCATATGCCTCCATGAGTCCCCATATGCCTCCATGAGCCCCCATATGTCTCCATCAGCCCCCATATGCCTCTCTTCAGCCCCGAGGCCACTGTGCTCACTGGAGTGCCTCTCCAGCCCCTTTATCAGCCCCCATATGCCTCTCTTCAGCCCCCAGTGCCTCCATAAGCCCCCAGTGCCTCCATCAGCCCCCATATGCCTCTCTTCAGCCCCCAGTGCCTCCACCAGCCCCCATATGCTTCTCCTCTGCCCCCAGTGCCTCCATCAGCCCCCAGTGCCTCCATCAGCCCCCATATGCCTCTCTTTAGCCCCTAATGCCTCCATCAGCCCCCATATGCCTCTCTTCAGCCCCCATATGCCTCTCTTTAGCCCCTAATGCCTCCATCAGCCCCCATATGCCTCTCTTCAGCCCCCAGTGCCTCCATCAGCCACATAAGTAAAATAAAACAAAAACACTTACCTTTCCTGCTCCGGAAGCCGCCACTCCTTACCGCCGCGCTCAGTCTTCCTCCTCTTCAGTCTGTGCTGTGAACTGGCGCGCACAGCGTGAGGTCACAGCGCAACCTCACATGTGCGCAGCCTTCACAGCGGAGAGCCGGGGCCCAGGAAGTGGTGAGTATAGAGCTTTCACCGCTTCCCGGTCCTCATTGAATTTGTGGACAGTGGCCAGCGGGGCTCAAGAGGCAGCTGCCTTGGGCCCCCCCAGGAGCAACTGGGCCCAGGGCAGCTGCCCCTGGCCCCGGATAAAAAGCCCTAGCAATGCCCCTGGTGCCGGGTGTCAGACACCCACCGATCTGATATTGATGACCTATCCTGAGGATAGGTCATCAATATTAAAAGCCCAGATCACCCATTTAAGCCCCGCAAGATGTTATGGCCAGGGCCGGTGCAAGGATTTTTGCCGCCCTAGGCAAAAGAAAAGTTTGCCGCCCCCCCCCCTTATCATTCTTCACCCCCCCCCTCCTTTGTCATTCTCCCCCCCCCCGTCATTCTTCACCCCTCCTTCTTTGTCATTCTCCCCCGTCATTCTTCACCCTCCTCTTGTCATTCCCTTGTCATTCTTCCTCCTCTTGTCATTCTTCCCCTCTTGTCATTCTTCTCTCCCTCTTGTCATTCTTCCTTCCCCCCTCTTGTCATTCTCTCCCCCCTTGTCATTCTTCCCCCCTCTTGTCATTCTTCCTTCCCCCTCTTGTCATTCTCTCCCCCTTGTCATTCTTCCTCCCTCTTGTCATTCTTCTCCCCCCTCTTGTCATTCTTCTCCCCCTCTTGTCATTCTTCCTTCCCCCTCTTGTCATTCTCTCCCCCCTTGTCATTCTTCCCCCCTCTTGTCATTCTTCCCCCCTTGTCATTCTTCCTCCCCTCTTGTCATTCTTCTCCCTCCCTCTTGTAATTCTTCTCCCCCTCTTGTCATTCTCCCCCTCTTGTCATTCTTCCCCTCCTCCCCTCGCCTGTAATGTAGCGTGGCCGAGCGCTTTATGGTCCACGGGTACAGGAGCTTTAGATTCCTGTACCCTGACGGACTGACAGGAAGTGCACAGTGTGTGCGCACTTCATGTCAGTCCGGCCGGGTACAGGAGACACATGCTCCTGTACCCGCGGCCATACAGAGCTCGGCCGCGCTACAATGGACTGACAGGAGCTCCTCCTGTCAGCTCCTCTCTTCATGCTGAGCCCGGGCGGTGCGTCCTCATGGACGCGCCAGCCCGGGCAGTGCTGCAGCCGCCTGAGGCTCAATTCAGAGCGCTCGGGCGGCTGCAGCATGAGGCAGGGCCGGCGCTCCTAGCAGCGCCCCTTGCCAAGGGGCGCTCTACGCGGCGGCCTAGTCCGCTTATAGGACGCGCCGGCCCTGGTTATGGCTTTCAACAAAATTAAATGTCAAGTCAGAGTACCTAATGAAATCCTCCTGGAGAGAGTTAAAAACTAAACTGAAGTTTCAATGCAAAGTACCACATCAATAGGCAAATTTGTAACTATCTCCATGGGTGCACCCAGTTCGCTGATGCTACGACAAAAAACGGGAAATAAAAGCGGGACACGGTTAATGGTACCACACATTATGAGCCTCCTAAGTGGAAAATGCAAGATGGAAGGCATTGGAGCTATCACACCACGACAAGACCCCAAAATCGATGGCATAGCTAGAACTGATTGGGCCACACAGGAAATTTATGAATGGGGCCCACCTCCTCCCATAGGAACCCCCACTCCTGCAGCTAGTCAAGAATCAAGATCGCTCTCTCAGACCAGGCCAGACAGTCACTGTGTCCGTTTCCTACATGTATATACTGTATGTCATGTCACTGTATATAATGTTATTGTATAATATCATTGTGGGGGCCCTGACCCTGAAATAAGATATTTCAGTCCTCCTGCTGGGTGGGCCCCTTCTGAGTTCTGGCCCAGAAGCAGCGACTATAGCTATTATAGCAGCCACTATAGCTATGCCTCTACCCTATATAAATTCAGACCTCAGACCAGACCCTTAAGTCCTCAAGAACTAAAATAAATTGAGACCTCAGATCAGTTTCCAACATAAATTAAGACTGTAGACCAGACCCCAGTGTGCTGTCCCAGTTAATGACTCTCATTTAGAATTCATATTATAGTATTCCGTGTTATACTTAGTATTTTGCTGCCCTCTAGTGGCCATTGTTATATTTGGTTTTATGAAGTTGTCTATGCTGTAATTTCCATGCTTATTCTGTAACTCATCCACCTCTGTGATCTCACATCCTGTCTCCTGCAGTCTTCTTCTGTTTGTCAGACATGCATCACATTGCTGGAGAGAGGAGTTTCCTTTGACCTCTCTCATCATTTCTCAAGATACATTCCTACAGAAATATCCATTGCATCTCCTTCACTGGAATTCTATATCTAACTAGTGTCACTAGGGAAATGATTATAGCGAGTTCACCATCTTCCATTGGTTGTAAAATAGATTGTCACTTACACTCATTGGTTGCAGAATAACCTGAAAAACCAGACCCCAGAGCAGACTAGCAAATTAATCGAGACTACAGAGCAGAGTAAAAAAAAAAACTACACCAGACCGTTCCTTGCTCTTAGGTCATTCTTACTTCTGGGTGTGGTGGCACACATGAGGTCCTGATACCAGACAGCATATGTGCATATGGAGGTAAAGAGGAGCTTGGAATGGAAAGGGATGACCTGTGTTGTCTATTGCATTGGATTTGTTCCGCAATTAGAGCTCCAGTGCACTGAAATGCACCGAAGGTGCACTGAAACCCATTTGCATGAAAAAATACAAATAATCTTTCTCAGAAATGCCACAACCGATTTCCAAAAGACATGTATTATTTTAATCAGAAGGATCAACTCTTCCAGACAGAATGCCTGTTTTAATAGGGTTGTTCCTGCTGACATTCACCTTAATTAACCAAAACGGTCTATACATACAGATGTGCCCCACTTCATGATCCTTTTACACAACCGTTCTTGAGTAATTGAACCACCTTCCCCCACCCTACCCTCTATCTAGGAAGGAAACTCTATAACCAGAAGAAAAAACAAAGAGGCCATAAGAATCCACAGTTACTGTAAGATGCAGTTTCACATTACAATAATAATAGCTGGAAGCCAAGAGTGTACACGGTATATGCACTGATGAGCGCAAAGGAAAGATGAGGTTTTCTGGAGCGTAGCTTCATCTGGAAGAGCTCCAGACGTCTTCTATGGCTTTTGTCCTGAAAAGAGAATTAATGTAATAGAAAAAAAAGTCACCTTTCTCCACACTGTTCTGTAAATCTTCACTATATAACAACTACCATAATCATACTTCCCAACCATCCTGGATCTGGCAGGACAGTCCCAGATTATGGCAGCTGTCCTGTGGTCCCCGGATGGCTGAGGTGTGTCCCATAATTAACTGTGTCTGCATCCCGAGGATGCAGACTGTTGAATGCGATGGTGAGGCAGGGAGCTGTTAGCTCCCTGCTCCACCATTCCCCAGTCTGCACTCTACACAGCAGCAGGTACAGTGCGGTGACATCACTCTGTGTGCTGAGCTGTGGAGGAGAGCGCACATGCTGGGATCACTCCTAGGCCTGTGTGGCCTCCTGCTCAGCTCAGCAGACACTATGCAGTGACATCATCTCGCCTGCTGCTGAGGAGAGCGTGATGTGCTCTGTTCAACTACTGTAAGAGGGGCACTAAGGGGCCAACACTATGGTAAGGGGCAGGGGGGATGGGGCTTTAAGGGGCCAGCACTACTAAAATGATGGCACTAAGTGGCAGCACTACTATAAGGGTGAACTAAGGGGACAGCAATACTGTAAGAGGGGCACTAAAAGGGCAGCACTACTGTAAGGGAGCACTAAGGGGCCAGCACCACTAAAATTGGGGCACTAAATGGGAAGCACTACTGTATCAAAGGCAGTATGGGAGCAGCACTACTGTAAGGGGGCACTAAGGGGTTAGTACTACTGTAAGATGAGCTCTAAGGGGGTACACTACTGTAATAAGTGCACTAAGGGGGTGGCACTACTGTAAAGGAGGCAGTATAGGGCAGCACTACTGTAAGGTGGGCACTAAGGAGTTAGTAAAGGAGGAAGTATATGGCAGCACTACTGTAAAAGGAGCACTAAGGGGGTAGCACCATTGTAATAGGGGCACTGAGGGGGTGGCACTACTGTAATGGGGCGGCACTACTATAAGGGGGACTAAGCGGGCAGCAGTACTGTAAAGAAGGCACTATGGGGCAGTACTACTGTGAGGGGGCATTAAGGGGGTAGCACTACTGTAATAGGGGCCCTAAGAGGGTAGCACTACTGTAAGGGGGTAACACTACCGTAAGGGGAACTAAGGGGGCAGCGCTACTGTAAAGGAGACAGTATGGGGGAGCACTACTGTAAGAGGGGCACTAAGAGAACAGCAGTACTGTAAGGGGGCACTAAGGGGCCATCACTATTGTAGAGGAGCACTAAGGGGCCAGCACTACTAAAATTGGGGCACTAAATGGGCAGCACTACTGTATCGAAGGCAGTATAAAGGCAGCACTACTGTAATGGGTGCACAAATGGGTCAACACTTCTGTAATGGGGAAGTAAGGGGGCAGCACTACTGTAGGGAGAAAGTAAGGGGGCAGCTCTGCTGTAAGGGGACACTAAGGTGGTAGCACTACTGCAAGAGGGCACTAAGGTGGTAGCACTACTGTAAGCGGGAGCACTAGGGGGACAGTACTACTGTAAGAGGGCACTAAGTGGGCAGCACTACTGTAAGTGAGGCAGTATGGGGGCGGCACTACTGAAAATTGGGAACAAAGGGGTATTCCAATGTGTGACGGCAATAATAGGACGTAACTACTGTGAAGGGGACATAACTACTTTATGGGGGAACTAAGGGGGCATAACTATGTGTGGAGACACAAGAGGGCAGGAGCAGGATTTAGCATGTATAGACATGGCATGTATATTCATTTGGCTGAGTTAGAGGCGTTCCAAAAATAGAGGGGTACGCATGATGGATCAGTAAGTAACATAGAAGAGATGTACCTGAAAATAATATTTCTCTGGTTTTTAGACTTCTAGTACAGATCCAATGCTGCCAAAGTTGCTACAGAAGATAAATTTGCCTCATAATCCAAGATATGTTTGATTTACAGGGAATCCATCTGTGGATCGGTCTATGGATTCTTACTACAGACGAGGATCCTTAACCTGCAATCTGTTAGGTGTTGGGTAAACTAAGGTGCAGAGTGTCATGAACTTAACTTTCCGGGCTCCAGCACTGCGGTTTCTGGCTTCAGTGTAGCCACGCTGGGTGAGATGCGCTGCCAGGCCACACCCTCTGTGATGCACTGCATGAACACGCCCCCAGTGATGTGACACCGTACTTAGCAACAAGATGCAATGCTATTTCTCCCCACAGTCGGTGTGTGCTGGAGGAGACTAGTAGTGGGCTGATTGCTCAGCAGCTCT
>CM065589.1:32025298-32058475 GCA_033119425.1 Bufotes viridis
TTTATTATCCCTGCACTGTGACATCATTGTATTTATTATCCCTGCACTGTGACATCACTGTGTTTATTATCCCTGTACTGTGATATCACTGTGTTTATTATCCCTGTACTGTGACATCACTGTGTTTATTATCCCTGTACTGTGACATCACTGTGTTTATTATCCCTGTACTGTGACATCACTGTGTTTATTATCCCTGTACTGTGACATCACTGTGTTTATTATCTCTGTACTGTGACATCACTGTGTTTATTATCCCTGTACTGTGACATCACTGTGTTTATTATCCCTGTACTGTGACATCACTGTGTTTATTATCCCTGTACTGTGACATCACTGTGTTTATTATCCCTGTACTGTGACATCACTGTGTTTATTATCCCTGTACTGTGACATCACTGTGTTTATTATCTCTGTACTGTGACATCACTGTGTTTATTATCCCTGCACTGTGACATCACTGTATTTATTATCCCTGTACTGTGACATCACTGTGTTTATTATCCCTGTACTGTGACATCACTGTGTTTATTATCCCTGTACTGTGACATCACTGTGTTTATTATCCCTGTACTGTGACATCACTGTGTTTATTATCCCTGTACTGTGACATCACTGTGTTTATTATCCCTGTACTGTGACATCACTGTGTTTATTATCCCTGTACTGTGACATCACTGTGTTTATTATCTCTGTACTGTGACATCACTGTGTTTATTATCCCTGTACTGTGACATTACTGTGGCTATTATCCCTGCACTGTGACATCACTGTGTTTATTATCCCTGTACTGTGACATCACTGTGTTTATTATCCCTGTACTGTGACATCACTGTGTTTATTATCCCTGTATTGTGACATCACTATATTTATTATCCCTGTACTGTGACATCACTGTGGTTATTATCCCTGTACTGTGACATCACTGTATTTATTATCCCTGCACTGTGACATCACTGTGTTTATTATCTCTGTACCTTGACATCACTGTGTTTACTATCACTGAACTGTGACATCACAGTGTTATTATCACTAAACTGTGACATCATTGTGGTTATTATCACTGTACTGTGACATCACTGTGGTTATTATCCCTGTACTGTGACATCACTGTGTTTATTATCCCTGTACTGTGACATCACTGTGTTTATTATCCCTGTACTGTGACATCACTGTGTTTATTATTCCTGTACTGTGATATCACTGTGTTTATTATCCCTGTGCTGTGAAATCACTGTGTTTATTATCCCTGTACTGTGAAATCACTGTGTTTATTATCCCTGTACTGTGAAATCACTGTGTTTATTATCCCTGTACTGTGAAATCACTGTGTTTATTATCCCTGTACTGTAACATCACTGTGTATATTATCCTGTACTGTGACATCACTGTGTTTATTATCCCTGTACTGTGAAATCACTGTGTTTATTATCCCTGTGCTGTGACATCACTGTCTTTATTATCCCTGTACTGTGACATCACTGTGTTTATTATCTCTGTATTGTGACATCACTGTGTTTATTATCCCTGTACTGTGACATCACTGTGTTTATTATCTCTGTACTGTGACATCACTGTGTTTATTATCCCTGTACTGTGACATCACTGTGTTTATTATCCCTGTACTGTGACATCACAGTGTTTATTATCCCTGTACAGTGACATCACTGTGGTTATTATCTCTGTACTGTGACATCACTGTGTTTATTATCCCTGCACTGTGACATCATTGTATTTATTATCCCTGCACTGTGACATCACTGTGTTTATTATCCCTGTACTGTGATATCACTGTGTTTATTATTCCTGTACTGTGACATCACTGTGTTTATTATCCCTGTACTGTGATATCACTGTGTTTATTATCCCTGTACTGTGACATCACTGTGGTTATTATCTCTGTAGTGTGACATCACTGTGTTTATTATCTCTGTACTGTGACATCACTGTGTTTATTATCCCTGTACTGTGACATCACTGTGTTTATTATCCCTGTACTGTGACATCACTGTGTTTATTATCCCTGTACTGTGACATCACTGTGTTTATTATCCCTGTACTGTGACATCACTGTGTTTATTATCCCTGTACTGTGACATCACTGTGTTTATTATCTCTGTACTGTGACATCACTGTGTTTATTATCCCTGCACTGTGACATCACTGTGTTTATTATCCCTGTACTGTGACATCACTGTGTTTATTATCCCTGTACTGTGACATCACTGTGTTTATTATCCCTGTACTGTGACATCACTGTGTTTATTATCCCTGTACTGTGACATCACTGTGTTTATTATCCCTGTACTGTGACATCACTGTGTTTATTATCCCTGTACTGTGACATCACTGTGTTTATTATCCCTGTACTGTGACATCACTGTGTTTATTATCTCTGTACCGTGACATCACTGTGTTTATTATCACTGTACTGTGACATCACTGTGTTATTATCCCTGTACTGTGACATCACTGTGTTTATTATCCCTGTACTGTGACATCACTGTGTTTATTATCCCTGTACTGTGACATCACTGTGTTTATTATCCCTGTACTGTGACATCACTGTGTTTATTATCCCTGTACTGTGACATCACTGTGTTTATTATCCCTGTACTGTGACATCACTGTGTTTATTATCCCTGTACTGTGACATCACTGTGTTTATTATCCCTGTACTGTGACATCACTGTGGTTTATTATCCCTGTACTGTGACATCACTGTGTTTATTATCCCTGTACTGTGACATCACTGTGTTTATTATCCCTGTACTGTGACATCACTGTGTTTATTATCCCTGTACTGTGACATCACTGTGTTTATTATCCCTGTACTGTGACATCACTGTGTTTATTATCCCTGTACTGTGACATCACTGTGTTTATTATCCCTGTACTGTGACATCACTGTGTTTATTATCCCTGTACTGTGACATCACTGTGTTTATTATCCCTGTACTGTGACATCACTGTGTTTATTATCCCTGTACTGTGACATCACTGTGTTTATTATCCCTGTACTGTGACATCACTGTGTTTATTATCCCTGTACTGTGACATCACTGTGTTTATTATCCCTGTACTGTGACATCACTGTGTTTATTATCCCTGTACTGTGACATCACTGTGTTTATTATCCCTGTACTGTGACATCACTGTGTTTATTATCCCTGTACTGTGACATCACTGTGTTTATTATCCCTGTACTGTGACATCACTGTGTTTATTATCCCTGTACTGTGACATCACTGTGTTTATTATCCCTGTACTGTGACATCACTGTGTTTATTATCCCTGTACTGTGACATCACTGTGTTTATTATCCCTGTACTGTGACATCACTGTGTTTATTATCCCTGTACTGTGACATCACTGTGTTTATTATCCCTGTACTGTGACATCACTGTGTTTATTATCCCTGTACTGTGACATCACTGTGTTTATTATCCCTGTACTGTGACATCACTGTGTTTATTATCCCTGTACTGTGACATCACTGTGTTTATTATCCCTGTACTGTGACATCACTGTGTTTATTATCCCTGTACTGTGACATCACTGTGTTTATTATCCCTGTACTGTGACATCACTGTGTTTATTATCCCTGTACTGTGACATCACTGTGTTTATTATCCCTGTACTGTGACATCACTGTGTTTATTATCCCTGTACTGTGACATCACTGTGTTTATTATCCCTGCACTGTGACATCACTGTGTTTATTATCCCTGTACTGTGACATCACTGTGTTTATTATCCCTGTACTGTGACATCACTGTGTTTATTATCCCTGTACTGTGACATCACTGTGTTTATTATCTCTGTACTGTGACATCACTGTGTTTATTATCCCTGTACTGTGACATCACTGTGTTTATTATCTCTGTACTGTGACATCACTGTGTTTATTATCCCTGTACTGTGACATCACTGTGTTTATTATCCCTGTACTGCTGTGACATCACTGTGTTTATTATCTCTGTACTGTGACATCACTGTGTTTATTATCCCTGTACTGTGACATCACTGTGTTTATTATCCCTGCACTGTGACATCACTGTGTTTATTATCCCTGTACTGTGACATCACTGTGTTTATTATCCCTGCACTGTGACATCACTGTGTTTATTATCCCTGTACTGTGACATCACTGTGTTTATTATCCCTGTACTGTGACATCACTGTGTTTATTATCCCTGTACTGTGACATCACTGTGTTTATTATCCCTGTACTGTGACATCACTGTGGTTATTATCCCTGTACTGTGACATCACTGTATTTATTATCCCTGCACTGTGACATCACTGTGTTTATTATCCCTGTACTGTGACATCACTGTGTTTATTATCTCTGTACCTTGACATCACTGTGTTTACCATCACTGTACTGTGACATCACAGTGTTATTATCACTGAACTGTGACATCATTGTGGTTATTATCACTGTACGGTGACATCACTGTGGTTATTATCCCTGTACTGTGACATCACTGTGTTTATTATCCCTGTACTGTGACATCACTGTGTTTATTATCCCTGTACTGTGACATCACTGTGTTTATTATCCCTGTACTGTGACATCACTGTGTTTATTATCCCTGTACTGTGACATCACTATATTTATTATCCCTGTACTGTGACATCACTGTGGTTATTATCCCTGTACTGTGACATCACTGTATTTATTATCCCTGCACTGTGACATCACTGTGTTTATTATGCCTGTACTGTGACATCACTGTGTTTATTATCCCTGTACTGTGACATCACTGTGTTTATTATCCCTGTACTGTGACATCACTGTATTTATTATCCCTGCACTGTGACATCACTGTGTTTATTATCCCTGTACTGTGACATCACTGTGTTTATTATCCCTGTACTGTGACATCACTGTGTTTATTATCCCTGTACTGTGACATCACTATATTTATTATCCCTGTACTGTGTCATCACTGTGGTTATTATCCCTGTACTGTGACATCACTGTGTTTATTATCCCTGCACTGTGACATCACTGTGTTTATTATCCCTGTACTGTGACATCACTGTGTTTATTATCTCTGTACCTTGACATCACTGTGTTTATTATCTCTGTACTGTGACATCACTGTGTTTATTATCTCTGTACTGTGACATCACTGTGTTTATTATCCCTGTACTGTGACATCACTGTGGCTATTATCCCTGCACTGTGACATCACTGTGTTTATTATCCCTGTACTGTGACATCACTGTGTTTATTATCCCTGTACTGTGACATCACTGTGTTTATTATCCCTGTACTGTGACATCACTATATTTATTATCCCTGCACTGTGACATCACTGTGTTTATTATCCCTGTACTGTGACATCACTGTGTTTATTATCCCTGCACTGTGACATCACTGTGTTTATTATCCCTGTACTGTGATATCACTGTGTTTATTATCTCTGTACCTTGACATCACTGTGTTTACTATCACAGTACTGTGACATCACAGTGTTTATTATCTCTGTACTGTGACATCACTGTGTTTATTATCCTTGTACTGTGACATCACTGTGTTTATTACCCCTGTACTGCTGTGACATCACTGTGTTTATTATCTCTGTACTGTGACATCACTGTGTTTATTATCCCTGTACTGTGACATCACTGTGTTTATTATCCCTGCACTGTGACATCACTGTGTTTATCATCCCTGTACTGTGACATCACTGTGTTTATTATCCCTGCACTGTGACATCACTGTGTTTATTATCCCTGTACTGTGACATCACTGTGTTTATTATCCCTGTACTGTGACATCACTGTGTTTATTATCCCTGTACTGTGACATCACTATATTTATTATCCCTGCACTGTGACATCACTGTGTTTATTATCCCTGTACTGTGACATCACTGTATTTATTATCCCTGCACTGTGACATCACTGTGTTTATTATCCCTGTACTGTGACATCACTGTGTTTATTATCTCTGTACCTTGACATCACTGTGTTTACTATCACTGTACTGTGACATCACAGTGTTATTATCACTCAACTGTGACATCATTGTGGTTATTATCACTGTATTGTGACATCACTGTGGTTATTATCCCTGTACTGTGACATCACTGTGTTTATTATCCCTGTACTGTAACATCACTGTGTTTATTATCCCTGTACTGTGACATCACTGTGTTTATTATCCCTGTACTGTGACATCACTGTGTTTATTATCCCTGTACTGTGACATCACTATATTTATTATCCCTGTACTGTGACATCACTGTGGTTATTATCCCTGTACTGTGACATCACTGTATTTATTATCCCTGCACTGTGACATCACTGTGTTTATTATCCCTGTACTGTGACATCACTGTGTTTATTATCCCAGTACTGTGACATCACTGTGTTTATTATCCCTGTACTGTGACATCACTATATTTATTATCCCTGTACTGTGACATCACTGTGTTTATTATCCCTGTACTGTGACATCACTGTATTTATTATCCCTGCACTGTGACATCACTGTGTTTATTATCCCTGTACTGTGACATCACTGTGTTTATTATCTCTGTACCTTGACATCACTGTGTTTACTATCACTGTACTGTGACATCACAGTGTTATTATCACTCAACTGTGACATCATTGTGGTTATTATCACTGTACTGTGACATCACTGTGTTTATTATCCCTGTACTGTGACATCACTGTGTTTATTATCCCTGTACTGTGACATCACTGTGTTTATTATCCCTGTACTGTGACATCACTGTGTTTATTATCCCTGTACTGTGACATCACTGTGTTTATTATCCCTGTACTGTGACATCACTGTGTTTATTATCCCTGTACTGTGACATCACTGTGTTTATTATCCCTGTACTGTGACATCACTGTGTTTATTATCCCTGTACTGTGACATCACTGTGTTTATTATCCCTGTACTGTGACATCACTGTGTTTATTATCCCTGTACTGTGACATCACTGTCTTTATTATCCCTGTACTGTGACATCACTGTGTTTATTATCTCTGTACTGTGACATCACTGTGTTTATTATCCCTGTACTGTGACATCACTGTGTTTATTATCTCTGTACTGTGACATCACTGTGTTTATTATCCCTGTACTGTGACATCACTGTGTTTATTATCCCTGTACTGTGACATCACTGTATTTATTATCCCTGTACAGTGACATCACTGTGGTTATTATCTCTGTACTGTGACATCACTGTGTTTATTATCCCTGTACTGTGACATCATTGTATTTATTATCCCTGCACTGTGACATCACTGTGTTTATTATCCCTGTACTGTGACATCACTGTGTTTATTATCTCTGTACTGTGACATCACTGTGTTTATTATGCCTGTACTGTGACATCACTGTGTTTACCATCACTGTACTGTGACATCACAGTGTTATTATCACTGAACTGTGACATCACTGTGGTTATTATCCCTGTACTGTGACATCACTGTGTTTATTATCCCTGTACTGTGACATCACTGTGTTTATTATCCCTGTACTGTGACATCACTGTGTTTATTATCCCTGTACTGTGACATCACTGTGGTTATTATCCCTGTACTGTGACATCACTGTATTTATTATCCCTGTACTGTGACATCACTGCGGTTATTATCCCTGTACTGTGACATCACTGTGTTTATTATCCCTGTACTGTGAAATCATTGTATTTATTATCCCTGTGCTGTGACATCACTGTGTTTATTATCCCTGTACTGTGACATCACTGTGTTTATTATCCCTGTACTGTGACATCACTGTGTTTATTATCCCTGTACTGTGACATCACTGTGTTTATTATCCCTGTACTGTGACATCACTGTGTTTATTATCACTGTACTGTGACATCACTGTGGTTATTATCCCTGTACTGTGACATCACTGTGTTTATTATCCCTGTACTGTGACATCACTGTGTTTATTATCCCTGTACTGTGACATCACTGTGTTTATTATCCCTGTACTGTGACATTACTGTGTTTATTATCCCTGTACTGTGACATCACTGTGTTTATTATCCCTGTACTGTGACATCACTGTGGTTATTATCCCTGTACTGTGACATCACTGTGTTTATTATCCCTGTACTGTGACATCACTGTGTTTATTATCCCTGTACTGTGACATCACTGTGTTTATTATCCCTGTACTGTGACATCACTGTGTTTATTATCTCTGTACTGTGACATCACTGTGTTTATTATCCCTGTACTGTGACATCACTGTGTTTATTATCCCTGTACTGTGACATCACTGTGTTTATTATCTCTGTACTGTGACATCACTGTGTTTATTATCCCTGTACTGTGACATCACTGTGTTTATTATCCCTGTACTGTGACATCACTGTGTTTATTATCCCTGTACTGTGACATCACTGTGTTTATTATCCCTGTACTGTGACATCACTGTGTTTATTATCTCTGTACTGTGACATCACTGTGTTTATTATCCCTGTACTGTGACATCACTGTGTTTATTATCCCTGTACTGTGACATCACTGTGTTTATTATCCCTGTACTGTGACATCACTGTGTTTATTATCCCTGTACTGTGACATCACTGTGTTTATTATCCCTGTACTGTGACATCACTGTGTTTATTATCCCTGTACTGTGACATCACTGTGTTTATTATCCCTGTACTGTGACATCACTGTGTTTATTATCCCTGTACTGTGACATCACTGTGTTTATTATCCCTGTACTGTGACATCACTGTGTTTATTATCCCTGTACTGTGACATCACTGTGTTTATTATCCCTGTACTGTGACATCACTGTGTTTATTATCCCTGTACTGTGACATCACTGTGTTTATTATCCCTGTACTGTGACATCACTGTGTTTATTATCCCTGTACTGTGACATCACTGTGTTTATTATCCCTGTACTGTGACATCACTGTGTTTATTATCCCTGTACTGTGACATCACTGTGTTTATTATCTCTGTACTGTGACATCACTGTGTTTATTATCCCTGCACTGTGACATCACTGTGTATATTATCCCTGTACTGTGACATCACTGTGTTTATTATCTCTGTACTGTGACATCACTGTGTTTATTATCCCTGTACTGTGACATCACTGTGTTTATTATCCCTGTACTGTGACATCACTGTGTTTATTATCCTGTACTGTGACATCACTGTGTTTATTATCCCTGTACTGTGACATCACTGTGTTTATTATCCCTGTACTGTGACATCACTGTGTTTATTATCCCTGTACTGTGACATCACTGTGTTTATTATCCTGTACTGTGACATCACTGTGTTTATTATCCCTGTACTGTGACATCACTGTGTTTATTATCCCTGTACTGTGACATCACTGTGTTTATTATCCCTGTACTGTGACATCACTGTGTTTATTATCCCTGTACTGTGACATCACTGTGTTTATTATCCCTGTACTGTGACATCACTGTGTTTATTATCCCTGTACTGTGACATCACTGTGTTTATTATCTCTGTACTGTGACATCACTGTGTTTATTATCCCTGTACTGTGACATCACTGTGTTTATTATCCCTGTACTGTGACATCACTGTGTTTATTATCCCTGTACTGTGACATCACTGTGTTTATTATCCCTGTACTGTGACATCACTGTGTTTATTATCCCTGTACTGTGACATCACTGTGTTTATTATCCCTGTACTGTGACATCACTGTGTTTATTATCCCTGTACTGTGACATCACTGTGTTTATTATCCCTGTACTGTGACATCACTGTGTTTATTATCCCTGTACTGTGACATCACTGTGTTTATTATCCCTGTACTGTGACATCACTGTGTTTATTATCCCTGTACTGTGACATCACTGTGTTTTATTATCCCTGTACTGTGACATCACTGTGTTTATTATCCCTGTACTGTGAACATCACTGTGTTTATTATCCCTGTACTGTGACATCACTGTGTTTATTATCCCTGTCACTGTGACATCACTGTGTTTATTATCTCTGTACTGTGACATCACTGTGTTTATTATCCCTGAACTGTGACATCACTGTGTTTATTATCACTGTACTGTGACATCACTGTGTTTATTATCCCTGTACTGTGACATCACTGTGTTTATTATCCCTGTACTGTGACATCACTGTGTTTATTATCCCTGTACTGTGACATCACTGTGTTTATTATCCCTGTACTGTGACATCACTGTGTTTATTATCCCTGTACTGTGACATCACTGTGTTTATTATCCCTGTACTGTGACATCACTGTGTTTATTATCCCTGTACTGTGACATCACTGTGTTTATTATCCCTGTACTGTGACATCACTGTGTTTATTATCCCTGTACTGTGACATCACTGTGTTTATTATCCCTGTACTGTGACATCACTGTGTTTATTATCCTGTACTGTGACATCACTGTGTTTATTATCCCTGTACTGTGACATCACTGTGTTTATTATCCCTGTACTGTGACATCACTGTGTTTATTATCCCTGTACTGTGACATCACTGTGTTTATTATCCCTGTACTGTGACATCACTGTGTTTATTATCCCTGTACTGTGACATCACTGTGTTTATTATCCCTGTACTGTGACATCACTGTGTTTATTATCCCTGTACTGTGACATCACTGTGTTTATTATCCCTGTACTGTGACATCACTGTGTTTATTATCCCTGTACTGTGACATCACTGTGTTTATTATCCCTGTACTGTGACATCACTGTGTTTATTATCCCTGTACTGTGACATCACTGTGTTTATTATCCCTGCACTGTGACATCACTGTGTTTATTATCCCTGTACTGTGACATCACTGTGTTTATTATCCCTGTACTGTGACATCACTGTGTTTATTATTCCTGTACTGTGACATCACTGTGTTTATTATCCCTGTACTGTGATATCACTGTGTTTATTATCCCTGTACTGTGACATCACTGTGGTTATTATCTCTGTAGTTTGACATCACTGTGTTTATTATCCCTGTACTGTGACATCACTGTGTTTATTATCCCTGTACTGTGACATCACTGTGGTTATTATCCCTGTACTGTGACATCACTGTGTTTATTATCCCTGTACTGTGACATCACAGTGTTTATTATCCCTGTACAGTGACATCACTGTGGTTATTATCTCTGTACTGTGACATCACTGTGTTTATTATCCCTGCACTGTGACATCATTGTATTTATTATCCCTGCACTGTGACATCACTGTGTTTATTATCCCTGTACTGTGATATCACTGTGTTTATTATCCCTGTACTGTGACATCACTGTGTTTATTATCCCTGTACTGTGACATCACTGTGTTTATTATCCCTGTACTGTGACATCACTGTGTTTATTATCCCTGTACTGTGACATCACTGTGTTTATTATCCCTGAACTGTGACATCACTGTGTTTATTATCTCTGTACTGTGACATCACTGTGTTTATTATCCCTGTACTGTGACATTACTGTGGCTATTATCCCTGCACTGTGACATCACTGTGTTTATTATCCCTGTACTGTGACATCACTGTGTTTATTATCCCTGTACTGTGACATCACTGTGTTTATTATCCCTGTATTGTGACATCACTATATTTATTATCCCTGTACTGTGACATCACTGTGGTTATTATCCCTGTTCTGTGACATCACTGTATTTATTATCCCTGTACTGTGACATCACTGTGTTTATTATTCCTGTACTGTGATATCACTGTGTTTATTATCCCTGTGCTGTGAAATCACTGTGTTTATTATCCCTGTACTGTGAAATCACTGTGTTTATTATCCCTGTACTGTGAAATCACTGTGTTTATTATCCCTGTACTGTAACATCACTGTGTATATTATCCTGTACTGTGACATCACTGTGTATATTATCCTGTACTGTGACATCACTGTGTTTATTATCCCTGTACTGTGACATCACTGTGTTTATTATCCCTGTGCTGTGACATCACTGTGTTTATTATCCCTGTACTGTGACATCACTGTGTTTATTATCTCTGTACTGTGACATCACTGTGTTTATTATCCCTGTACTGTGACATCACTGTGTTTATTATCTCTGTACTGTGACATCACTGTGTTTATTATCCCTGTACTGTGACATCACTGTGTTTATTATCCCTGTACTGTGACATCACTGTATTTATTAATCCCTGTACTGTGACATCACTGTGTTTATTATCCCTGTACTGTGACATCACTGTCTTTATTATCCCTGCACTGTGACATCACTGTATTTATTATCCCTGCACTGTGACATCACTGTGTTTATTATCCCTGTACTGTGACATCACTGTGTTTATTATCCCTGTACTGTGACATCACTGTGTTTATTATCCCTGTACTGTGACATCACTGTGTTTATTATCCCTGTACTGTGACATCACTGTGTTTATTATCTCTGTACTGTGACATCACTGTGTTTATTATCCCTGTACTGTGACATCACTGTGTTTATTATCCCTGTACTGTGACATCACTGTGGTTATTATCCCTGTACTGTGACATCACTGTGTTTATTATCCCTGTACTGTGACATCACAGTGTTTATTATCCCTGTACTGTGACATCACTGTGTTTATTATCCCTGTACTGTGACATCACTGTGTTTATTATCCCTGCACTGTGACATCACTGTATTTATTATCCCTGCACTGTGACATCACTGTGTTTATTATCCCTGTACTGTGATATCACTGTGTTTATTATCCCTGTACTGTGACATCACTGTGTTTATTATCCCTGTACTGTGACATCACTGTGTTTATTATCCCTGTACTGTGACATCACTGTGTTTATTATCCCTGTACTGTGACATCACTGTGTTTATTATCCCTGAACTGTGACATCACTGTGTTTATTATCTCTGTACTGTGACATCACTGTGTTTATTATCCCTGTACTGTGACATCACTGTGGCTATTATCCCTGCACTGTGACATCACTGTGTTTATTATCCCTGTACTGTGACATCACTGTGTTTATTATCCCTGTACTGTGACATCACTGTGTTTATTATCCCTGTACTGTGACATCACTGTGTTTATTATCCCTGTACTGTGACATCACTGTGTTTATTATCCCTGTTCTGTGACATCACTGTATTTATTATCCCTGCACTGTGACATCACTGTGTTTATTATCTCTGTACCTTGACATCACTGTGTTTATTATCTCTGTACCTTGACATCACTGTGTTTACTATCACTGAACTGTGACATCACAGTGTTATTATCACTAAACTGTGACATCATTGTGGTTATTATCACTGTACTGTGACATCACTGTGGTTATTATCCCTGTACTGTGACATCACTGTGTTTATTATCCCTGTACTGTGACATCACTGTGTTTATTATCCCTGTACTGTGACATCACTGTGTTTATTATTCCTGTACTGTGATATCACTGTGTTTATTATCCCTGTGCTGTGACATCACTGTGTTTATTATCCCTGTACTGTGAAATCACTGTGTTTATTATCCCTGTACTGTGAAATCACTGTGTTTATTATCCCTGTACTGTAACATCACTGTGTTTATTATCCTGTACTGTGACATCACTGTGTATATTATCCTGTACTGTGACATCACTGTGTTTATTATCCCTGTACTGTGAAATCACTGTGTTTATTATCCCTGTGCTGTGACATCACTGTCTTTATTATCCCTGTACTGTGACATCACTGTGTTTATTATCTCTGTTTTGTGACATCACTGTGTTTATTATCCCTGTACTGTGACATCACTGTGTTTATTATCTCTGTACTGTGACATCACTGTGTTTATTATCCCTGTACTGTGACATCACTGTGTTTATTATCCCTCTACTGTGACATCACTGTATTTATTAATCCTGTACTGTGACATCACTGCGGTTATTATCCCTGTACTGTGACATCACTGTCTTTATTATCCCTGCACTGTGACATCATTGTATTTATTATCCCTGCACTGTGACATCACTGTGTTTATTATCCCTGTACTGTGATATCACTGTGTTTATTATTCCTGTACTGTGACATCACTGTGTTTATTATCCCTGTACTGTGATATCACTGTGTTTATTATCCCTGTACTGTGACATCACTGTGTTTATTATCTCTGTACTGTGACATCACTGTGTTTATTATCTCTGTACTGTGACATCACTGTGTTTATTATCCCTGTACTGTGACATCACTGTGTTTATTATCCCTGTACTGTGACATCACTGTGTTTATTATCCCTGTACTGTGACATCACTGTGTTTATTATCCCTGTACTGTGACAATCACTGTGTTTATTATCCCTGTACTGTGACATCACTGTGTTTATTATCTCTGTACTGTGACATCACTGTGTTTATTATCCCTGTACTGTGACATCACTGTGTTTATTATCCCTGTACTGTGACATCACTGTGTTTATTATCCCTGTACTGTGACATCACTGTGTTTATTATCCCTGTACTGTGAAATCACTGTGTTTATTATCCCTGTACTGTGACATCACTGTGTTTATTATCCCTGTACTGTGACATCAATGTGTTTATTATCCCTGTACTGTGACATCACTGTATTTATTATCCCTGTACTGTGACATCACTGTGTTTATTATCTCTGTACTGTGACATCACTGTGTTTATTATCCCTGTACTGTACATCACTGTGTTTATTATCTCTGTACTGTGACATCACTGTGTTTATTATCCCTGTACTGTGACATCACTGTGTTTATTGTCACTGTACTGTGACATCACTGTGTTTATTATCCCTGTACTGTGACATCACTGTGTTTATTATCCCTGTACTGTGACATCACTGTATTTATTATCCCTGTACTGTGACATCACTGTGTTTATTATCCTTGTACTGTGACATCACTGTGGTTATTATCCCTGTACTGTGACATCACTTTGTTTATTTTCAATGTACTGTGACATCACTGTGTTTATTATCCCTGTACTGTGACATCACTGTGTTTATTATCCCTGTACTGTGACATCATTGTGTTTATTATCTCTGTACTGTGACATCACTGTGTTTATTATCCATGTACTGTGATATTACTGTTTGTATTATCTCTGTACTGTGACATCACTGTGTTATTATCCCTGTACTGTGACATCACTGTGTTTATTATCCATGTACTGTGACATCACTGTGTTTATTATCTCTGTACTGTGACATCACTGTGTTTATTATCCCTGTACTGTGACATCACTGAGTTTATTATCTCTGTACTGTGACATCACTGTGTTTATTATGCCTGTACTGTGACATCACTGTGTTTACTATCACTGTACTGTGACATCACAGTGTTATTATCACTGAACTGTGACATCATTGTGGTTATTATCACTGTACTGTGACATCACTGTGGTTATTATCCCTGTACTGTGACATCACTGTGTTTATTATCCCTGTACTGTGACATTACTGTGTTTATTATCCCTGTACTGTGACATCACTGTGTTTATTATCCCTGTACTGTGACATCACTGTGTTTATTATCCCTGCACTGTGACTTCACTGTGTTTATACTCCCTGTACTGTGACATCACTTTGTTTATTATCCCTGCACTGTGACATCACTGTGTTTATTATCCCTGTACTGTGACATCACTGTATTTATTATCCCTGTACTGTGACATCACTGCGGTTATTATCCCTGTACTGTGACATCACTGTCTTTATTATCCCTGCACTGTGACATCATTGTATTTATTATCCCTGCACTGTGACATCACTGTGTTTATTATCCCTGTACTGTGATATCACTGTGTTTATTATCCCTGTACTGTGACATCACTGTATTTATTATCCCTGTACTGTGACATCACTGCGGTTATTATCCCTGTACTGTGACATCACTGTGTTTATTATCCCTGTACTGTGACATCACTGTGTTTATTATCCCTGTACTGTGACATCACTGTGTTTATTATCCCTGTACTGTGACATCACTGTGTTTATTATCCCTGTACTGTGACATCACTGTGTTTATTATCTCTGTACTGTGACATCACTGTGTTTATTATCCCTGTACTGTGACATCACTGTGTTTATTATCTCTGTACTGTGACATCACTGTGTTTATTATCCCTGTACTGTGACATCACTGTATTTATTATCCCTGTACTGTGACATCACTGTGTTTATTATCTCTGTACTGTGACATCACTGTGTTTATTATCCCTGTACTGTGACATCACTGTGTTTATTATCTCTGTACTGTGACATCACTGTGTTTATTATCCCTGTACTGTGACATCACTGTGTTTATTATCCCTGTACTGTGACATCACTGTGTTTATTATCCCTGTACTGTGACATCACTGTGTTTATTATCCCTGTACTGTGACATCACTGTGTTTATTATCCCTGTACTGTGACATCACTGTGTTTATTATCTCTGTACTGTGACATCACTGTGTTTATTATGCTCTGTACTGTGACATCACTGTGTTTATAACCCCTGTACTGTGACATCAATGTATTTCTTATCCCTGTACTGACATCACTGTGTTTATTATCTCTGTAGTGTGACATCACTGTGTTTATTATCCCTGTACTGTGACATCACTGTGTTTATTGTCAATGTACTGTGACATCACTGTGTTTATTATCCCTGTACTGTGACATTACTGTGGTTATTATCCCTGTACTGTGACATCAATGTATTTATTATCCCTGTACTGTGACATCACTGTGTTTATTATCCTTGTACTGTGACATCACTGTGGTTATTATCCCTGTACTGTGACATCACTGTGTTTATTATCATCCTTGTACTGTGACATCACTGTGGTTATTATCCCTGTACTGTGACATCACTGTGTTTATTATCATCCTTGTACTGTGACATCACTGTGTTATTATCCCTGTACTGTGACATCACTGTGTTTATTAACCATGTACTGTGACATCACTGTGTTTATTATCTCTGTACTGTGACATCACTGTGTTTATTATCCCTGTACTGTGACATCACTGAGTTTATTATCTCTGTACTGTGACATCACTGTGTTTATTATCCCTGTACTGTGACATCACTGTGTTTATTATACCTGTGCTGTGACATCACTGTGTTTATTATCCCTGTACTGTGAAATCACTGTGTTTATTATCTCTGTTCTGTGACATCACTGTGTTTATAACCCCTGTACTGTGACATCACTGTGTGTACTGTGACATCACTGTGTTTATTACCCCTGTACTGTGACATCAATGTATTTATTATCCCTGTACTGTGACATCACTGTGTTTATTATCCTTGTACTGTGACATCACTGTGTTTATTATCCCTGTACTGTGACATCATTGTGTTTATTATCCCTGTACTGTGACATCACTGTGGTTATTATCCCTGTACTGTGACATCACTGTGTTTATTGTCAATGTACTGTGACATCACTGTGTTTATTATCTCTGCACTGTGATTATTATCCCTGTACTGTGACATCACTGTGTTTATTTTCCCTGTACTGTGACATCACTGTGGTTATTATCCCTGCACTGTGACATCATTGTGTTTATTATCTCTGTACTGTGACATTACTGTGTTTATTATCTCTGTACTGTGACATCACTGTGTTTATTATCCATGTACTGTGACATTACTGTTTTTATTATCTCTGTACTGTGACATCACTGTGTTTATTATCCATGTACTGTGACATCACTGTGTTTATTATCCCTGTACTGTGACATCACTGTGTTTATTATCCCTGTACTGTGACATCACTGTGTTTATTATCCCTGTACTGTGACATCACTGTGTTTATTATCTCTGTACTGTGACATCACTCTGTGCATTGTCTGTGTATTGTGACAAAGGATCCACTCAGAATGCATCAGTTTGCCTCCGTTCAGTCTCCATTTCGCTCTGGAGGCAGACACCAAAACACTGCCCGCAGAACTTTGCTGTCCACCTGACGAAGCGGAGCCAAACGGATCCGTCCCAGCACACAATGTAAGTCAATAGGGACGGATCCATTTTCTCTGACACAATCTGGCACAATATAAAACAGATACTTCCCTCTTTGACTTTTAATGGAGTTCATCATCCATCATGGCTATAGAAGATATAATACAACCGGATCCGTTCATGGCGGATTGTATTATTGTAACGGAAGCGGTTTTGCAGATCCATGACGGATCCGCAAAAAACGCTAGTGTGAAAGTAGCCTTACGTGTTATCACAAAAAAGTCTTAATAAATACCGCCATACAATGGTCAGTTAATAGTAATGTGCAGTGTGCATTGGAGAAGTGATAAATCACATCAGCCAGGAGCCTAGGGGGCCATACTCTGCTTGCCCACCCAGCCCCTTCATGCAGAAGACTGAATAGATCAAAAATTGAACAGGTGCCCACACTCTATGGGAGTGACTGAAACTGCCGAGTGACTTTTCCGCGCCCCTGTCGTGTGGTGGGTACAAGGGGTACATCAATCTAAGCAGTCAGAATCCCCTCCGGTGGGTGGTTGATACATGTTGGTGACTGGATACCCCTTTAAGTGACTGTCACAAAACCTCAACTGTGAGAAATATTCAGTCTGTATAGGTTTTCAATCGCCACATACAAGGCACAACCTATGTAAAAAATGTGCAGTGATAATCCAAGGGGTTAAAGATGGAAGCAGCAAGCAGGGAGGAAGCAGCAGCTCTGACAATAAACAGGAAAGACGCTTCCTCATAAAACAGAGCTGTTTCCTCACCGACCTCCCCCAGACACAGCGAGGTCATTCAGTGTCTTTGTGATAGCCGAAATGCATACAGTCAGATAGACTAGGCCCCTTAAAGGGGTTCTCCAGGGCTAGAAACATTGGTGGTTTAACAAGAGAAGCTGATATCCTGCAGAAAGAGGCACAGCCGCTTGTGGGGGTCAGCGCCTACACCTATGAAGGGAAGCGACGCTTGCACTAATCTCACCGATTAAGGCCCCGTTGCAACAACTGTATCTGTTTTGCAGTCTGCAAATCATGGATCTGAAAAATACGTATGAGGTCCGTGTGGCATCTACAATTTTTGCGGACCACTGACTTTAATGGGTCCGTGGTCCGTAGTATTCATGCTAAAGCCTGCTGGAACCAAGACAATGCCTGTAAACTGTTTGAAGAAACGTTTATTCAAAGTAAAGCTGCCATTAAACTTCATCTCAAGGTCTGGACTCAAGTTATTCTTTTATCCCTCAATTATTCCCCCTATTTATTGCTTCGGAGCCAAAGCCTGGGGTCCAGCGGAATCCAGGTAGGAGCACCATGACACATAAAGAGACATTTTAGGCTGCACTATAACACTCGGCATTTCCTACATTTGGGTCGCGCAACATATAGAGGTCCCCGGGGTGCAGCTGCCCGTTGCACTTTCCGTATCTGTATGTCCCTTCTGCAAGATAGGCTATGTCCTCAAAATGCAGACCACGGACCCGTTGAAAACAACAGGCCTGTAAATAAAATGCAGGCAGCACACAGTCCGCATCTATATTTTGCAGATCTGCCATTTGCGGGCCGCAAAACGGATACGGTCTAGTGCATGGTGCCTAAACATTAATGTAGTGTCCTAGGATAGGCCATCAGGGTGTTAGTCCTGGAGATTGCCTTAAAGGGGTTATCCAACCCCTATAATACCCCCCTAATGCCCGAGCCTCTCATATAGGCAATACTTACCCCAGTCCCCGCTTCAGATCCTCGCGCGGGCGCCACTGCATCTCCCCTTCTCGCAGATGAAAAGATCTGGCGACAGGGGGAGCAGCCAATAGCAGGGTGCAACGAGAGCGAGCCTCCCTAGTGTCACCCGTGATACTAGGGAGACTAGTCTCCGTCGCAGCCTGCTATTGGCTGCTCCCCCTGTCGCGGGATGTTTTGATCCGTGCGATGGGGAGATGTAGAGGCGGCCGTGCGGGGATCAGAAGCAACGCCGAGGCATGGAGAGAAACCCCAAGGAAGCTCTCCGTAGAGCTTCCATGGGGTTCTGTGCCTCCGTTCCGCACCGGACCTTCCGGATTGCGGACCCATTCAAGTGAATGGGTCTGCATCCGTGATGCGCGGTGCACACGTCCGTTGCCCATCTATTGTTGACCCGCTGTTTGCGGGCCGCATTACGGGTGCGGCCGGGCAATAGCCGTGTACATGAGCCCTTACTGTCAGGTTTCCCCATTGACTACAACTGATTGCTGGGATTCCTAGCAGGAGGACGCTGTGACCTTCTCATGGTCAAGAGACCCTTATTTCAAGCAGGGATGCTAAAGAACTATGGACTACTTTGGACAACTGCATCCTCTGTCAGAAGAGTCCATTCTGCAAAAAGATAGACTATGTCCTCAAAATGCAGACCACGGACCCGTTAAAAACAATGGGTCCACTGATGATTACTCGATCATAGATTGTCCTGCTGCTAGAAAACCCAATGATCACCTTCAGTCCTCAGTAGTCATGAGCAGGAGGTGCCATATTCGATTTCGCGATATTTCGCGAATATTCGCTTGAATATTCGTCATATATTCGTTAAAATCGAATATTCGGCATTATTCTATATATTGCAATTGTTACGCGAATTTATATTTGTGTATTCCGATTTGAACTTTGAACAGTGTATACAGGCTAATTTCCTATTGGGTTAGCTTAGTAGATTCAACGAAGATATCGACTATAGCACTATATTATATTCTAGCAATACAACCATTAGGAACTCAGCTCTAAGTTGAATTCGCAATCCGAACATATAATCGCATTGCGAATTCAACTTACAGCTGAGTTTCTAATGGTTGTATTGCTAGAATATAACGAAGATGACGAATATCGAATATAGCCCTATATTCTCAATCTTCGTTATATTCTAGCAACCAACCATTAAGAAGTCAGCTCTATGTTGAATTCGCAATACGATTATATGTTCGGATTGCGAATTCAACTTAGAGCTGAGTTTCTACTGGTTGTATTGCTAGAATATAATATAGTGCTATATTCTCAATATTAGTTAATTCTACACAGATGCAAGTTAAATGTGCAATGCGAGTAATTCAGGTTATATTAATCGCATTGCGAATACAAGTTTGAAGATCGTGATTCTCACATCCGACAGTACATTTTAGCATGGAGGCGTTCCCATTGCTCCATGCACACGGGAAGTCGGCAGAAGAGGCAACGGGCATTGACTGGAGCGGGCAGGGAGCCAGGAATCCTCCGGACAGGTAAGAACAGCTTTTGGGAAGTGGGAAGACAACCAGAGAGCAACAAGGATTAACAACTTAAAAAAAAACAAAAAACGAATATTCGAAATAGTGAATATATAGCGCTATGTTTGAAATATTTGCGAATTAGCGAAGTGCCAATATTCGCTAAATACATTCGCTAATTTAATATTCGCGCTCAACACTAGTCCTCAGTGGGACCTGTCAGAAAATGTGTAATTCTCCTGCAGTGCCACCCCTGGGGTAATGCAGCATTACATGGCACCCATTGAAATTAATGGCTGTTCTTGCAAACTGGGAGTAAATTTGGAACTGGTCAACTGCACTATAGGGACCACCATAAGAACAATGTATCTCAGAGAACAATGGCATGGCGACAACATGATCGGCAACTGGACTTTAGTCAAAAAGTTAGCAAAATGTTGTGAAATTTCCTTCAGTCCGACCGCGTGCATTAGAGTCTAATTATTTTCACTGAGGTCATTCAGTAGTGTTGATGGGAAATAATTAACTAGAAAGCCACTTTACACCCACATGCATTTTCTGCATATCTGCCGAGACCTTCGCTATCTGTCAAACGCAATCAATTACATCTTAGAAATGTTTTCTCCGAGCTTATTAATATTTAACCGGAATGACTGAGATGTGACTGCGAATCTGAAGGATATCATCAATATAGTCAGGGATCATGTGAACCCTAATGGCGTCTTTTGAAACACATTTATCATGTGACAATACATTGTGTAAAAAAAAAAAGGAAGTGGCTTAATACGATAAAAATTCATAGACATAGCATATTAAGTGTTATAGCAATTCAAACTGAATAACCAGTACTAAGTGTGTATAGTGGTATCAAATTCTGGTTATCTGCGGCCACCACTAGGTGGAGCTCACTACAAACTGAATCTAAAAGGCTGTATAAATCTATCAGCAGTGAGCTCCCTCTAGTGGTGGATGTAAGTAAACAGAATCCTCAGGATAGGTCATCAATATCAGATCAGTGGGGGTCTGACACCCAGCACCCACACCAACCAGCTGCTTGTGGCCGTTGCTGGCACCAGTAAACACGCAGTGGGGAGAGTTGGAAGCAGAAGCCTTAATCGGCTGTGTAGTGGTCGCATGGCATTCATGTGAATGGGAGCTGACCTAAAGTACCACAACATTATGGATGGCTATGTTTGGTGCCAGAAGCTGCAGCACACATATGATACTGCGATAACTGTTGATCCTGCCCCTAGTGTACACAGCACAGACTGAAAAGTCCAAAAAAAGAGAAAAAAGCATGGTTCGCACATCCCCATGCTATGCATTGATCTATTATTGCTTCTCAGCACAATTCATATCGCTTCTCAGCGTAAATTATAGTATACCAAGCCCTAATCTACATAGCATACACAAGGGATTGGTATACGTCAGGGATTCCCAACCTGCGGCCCTCCAGCTGTTGTATAACTACAACTCCCACAATGCTCTGCTGTAGACCGATAACTGTAGGCTGTCGAGGCATGCTGGGAGTTGTAGTTTTGCAATAGCTGTAGGGCCGCAGGGTTGCCTGGCATACGTTTTGATCAAAATGCATAGGCCCACTCACCATGCCAATGTCGCCTCTACGAGTGGGTACCTAATCTAAATTGGGGCAGCGCCACATGGCGACCACCACCATTACAACACCAGCAGGCGGCATGAACCAGCAGTCCAACAGCACCCCTGCTGTCAGACTAAGCCATCTTGGCACTGGGCAGCACCAACCCACAGGCAAAGCACCACAGCAACAATAGCCGCAACACTGCACTGCACCATGTGAAAACTGCAATATTTCGGGACATTGTTTGCTCCTTTGGCCCTTATAATGGTTGTCAGGTGAGAATTTACTGGACTAATGTGTAAGGGTGTATTAAACAGCCAAATGTGGCAGACGATTGTCGAGGGGAAGCGTTCCCTTCTGCTCCGCCTGCTCGCTAGCGGAGGAGACCGCTGCTACTGCATGCCGCAACCTTCTCCGCAGCATGGGGAGGAGTGATCGCTACGCCATATCTCTTACCAATACCGTATAGTGGTTTGCTGGCAACAGATTGTGATTAGACAATACGATCTGCTGCCGATAATGTTTTGACATGTCAAAAGATTTGGATGGCCCAATGATCGAGCACTTTTTTGTTCATTGCGCAAATCGGCAGCAGTATTACACTGCCAGATCATCACAAACGCTCTTTAGTGATCATCTGTCGAAAAATTGGGTGTCTTAGGAAAAATGTGAAGCAGGCTTATTCCACAGGGGCAGTGTAGCACTGGGCAAAATTGTGAGGCCCCAAATTATGAAATATTGTACAAACGCGGGCACATACTATATACTGTAGTGTCAGCCATTATATAAAGACCAATAATGCCCCCACACCATGAACACATATTACCACTCAATACTGAATTAAGTAATACCGCCATACTGGTACTGAATAAAAACCGCTATACAAGACTAGTATGACCACCTTACAGTGACCATACAGTGGTAGATACCAGTTGTACACTAGTGCTTTGCAGGTTATATAAGTGATTTAATTGCAGGTGTACTGTATATCTAGTCACTAACATGGAATGTCTTTTCTGATTAGAGTCATTCATGTTTTCCATCTGGCCCAGACCCCCATGATGACTTCTTCCAGCCACCACTTGTGTCTACAGAGTTTGCTTGTTTCTTTGGCTCCTCACTTTTTCAGCAATTATCCTTATACAAACCTACACAAACTCCTCATCCTGCTGGTACCAATTATCTGCTTTTTGCTTCCCCCTTTGCCTCAATTACAGTACCTGCTGCACAACCAAAATCTGCTGTTCCCATAAATTTCTTACTTCAGATATAATGCCCACCTTTGCCCACGATAGAAAAATAATTCCACCAACAACAAAATTGTGCACAGTAAAAGCAATAAAGTGCCCCAATAATAAAATTGTACCCAAATAGTGATACCATGGCCCCATTGCAAAAGCGTTTCCAATAATAAAAAATATCATCCCCAATAGTAAAATAGTGTTACAATAGTACCATAATAAAGTAGTGACCCCCAAATGCTAAAATAATCTCCAAATGCTAAAAAAGTCACCCAGTAGTAACATAGTGCCCCCTAATTGCAATTGTGATACATGTGCAAATGTGAAACGCACCAAGTCGACATCGAGGCTTGCAGAGTTCGTTCAATCCAGCAACCAGATAAGAGGTCAGGACAGCAGGCACAGGCTCAATACATGGTCAGGCATAGGAGTTTAGAAGACATGAAAGACCTTTGCAGGAACTAGGCAAGCTAGGAGCCTTATTACTCAGGCATCTTTCTGCAGTGACCCAGAGGAACACTGCAAAGTGTTAATTATTGCTAAAAGGGTTAATTTAATGTTACTGAGTGAAATGTTGTGTTTTGTTGTTAAAGCACTATGTATACCTAATGGCAACATATGGACAGCAAATAGTGAACACTGGCAGTCTTGGTTAGGTTAACAGGGTGATGGACAGGGTCCACCCTCTGATTAGTCAGAGAGTCTTAGGAGAGCAGAGCAAGAGACCAGACCTACATGTGCAAGCTCTGCAAAGTAAGCCAAAATAGAAACCTTATCCAAGAGACACCACCCATGAGACTGATAAGCTGACATTTGCCCAAAGCCACATTTACACGACCTTATCACAGCCATGTCCTTTTTGAGGACAGCAAACTGCGGATCAACAAAACATTGGCACCGATTGTGTGCAAAAAGCAACATGATGCAGACCCATTGACTTCAATGGGTCCATGATCAGCATGTTGTGGCCAAAGATAGGACATGTCCTATCCTTTGCAGTGTGGTTGCATGGACCCGGAAGCACACAGAAGGGCTTCCAGGTCCATGGGTCCACACATTGAGGTGTGGTCCACATGTTTTGCAGATCTACAGTAACATGGTTGTGTGAATGTAGCCTAACTGAAAGGGTACCCCTGAGAGAAAGAGAAGTGACAACCATAGAAGGTCTAGAACTACCAAGATCATTCACTGGATGCAGACAGTAAGACACCACTCGTTTATGGTAGAAAGACTTTACTGCTATGGAAAGGATTAATTGCCTCTGACACCCACCAGAGAGACGGAGAAGGACAGGCCATCTGGATCTAGGATGTGCACACAGCAGCCTGGGAATTGGAGAAGGAATTAGGGTACTTTCACACTTGCGGCAGAGTGTTCCGGCAAGCAGTTCCGTCGCCGAACTGAAACACTCTGCCGGATCCGACACTCTGGATGTAACCTGAAAGCATTTGGAGACGGAACTACAACACAATGAAAGCCAGATATCCTTCAAAGGAAGGAAAACTGAGCAAAGGGGTGTCTCCATCACAGAGATCACCAAATCCACCATATTAAGTGGCCCCTATGTCAAGATCCTGCTTTTTTACAAGCTTTAAGGATGTGACGGGGAAACCTAAGCCAGTTATCCATCCACAGACAGCTGTTTCGGGGTGTTGCCCCTCATCAGTGTGGAGTAGGATTTTGGCTAACAGGGAGCAATGCCTTGTAGACTACTCAAACAAAATAATAGCTACAGAAAACACCGTGGAGCTCCAGGTATGGTGTACAGAGAAACGTCTTGGCGGGCTCTCAAGCAGGATTATGAATTAATTGAATTGGGCCATTTCATGCCTTTCTACCTTATTTGCACTCCACTCTAAGATTATGATTAAAAGTGCATTGTTTACATCACATAATGTTCTCGTCTAATGTGGAATTCCATGAAGGCATTAGTCATAAGGTGGGGGGGGGGGGAATAATTATAATCGGAAGTTTAACAAGCGCCGCTTTTCAAGTAGATGAACAGCTTCATTTATTCATTACCTAAGCGGTGTATAATTTTGAATTCAATTAGTAAGACTTTTTGAAAGGGCAGCATTACCATTCATTTACCCATCCTCAATTGTATTACATGCAAACCTTCAAACAATACATTACACAAGCCTGACTCAGAAATGGCTCTGTAAGCAGGTAGGGGGCAAGCTCCTCTAGGAATTATAATCCTAACTCCACATAAATGGGATACAATTATAATAATCAGTTTTACATCCCTGCGCAGAACATATATTAATTACTCAAATTAGGGCTGTGTTTACACCTTGCGTTGTATAACTGCACACAGTTTTCTGCAATGGTTTTGCAATGCATAAAAAAAGAGCACCATGTGAACACCGCCTGATGAGTCTCTAATTTTTCGAGCAGTCTCGGTTCTATACATTTCTTGGGTAGCGTATTTGCTACCTTGATACGCTATGTATTAATCTATATCTGTACAACACATTGGATGTTCTAATTGCTATACACTAGACGGGGATGGGCAAACTGCGGCTCTCCAACTGTTGTAAGACTACAACTCCCACCATGTCCTGCTGTAGGCTGATAGCTGTAGGCAGACTGGGCATGCTGGGAGTTGTCGTTTTGCAACAGCCGGAGAGCTGCAGTTTGCCCATCCCTGCACTAGACTGACCTTCAAAGATACACACATCCTTGTTTTAGACCTGTATTACAGATTTTCTGACCGATCATTGGTCAAAGATGGCCAATTACACACACAGATCGTTAGTTATACACTCCAACTACTGGTCTGATTGTACAGATATTGCCCAAATGCCCAAAACTGCAAAAAACTGGACAGCAGGTTATACAAAACACAACTATTTCTATCGCAAACTAACTTGTGACCTCAAACCTGGTAATGTTGATTGAATAACTTGGTAACATATGGGTGGACCAGAAACGTTGTATATAAAACATTATAATAGTTCCACCGTGTTCAAGTGTCAGTGACATAATCTCCAGCAATGAATTGCACACAAATAAACTAAATTATTGTTTGTCCAAGATTCATGTAAATTGTCTTTAAAGGAAGATAATAGAATGTGCAAACCTCCAATAGTATATTAAGGAATTGCATATAGAATAGAGATGAATGAACTTCTTGAAATTTGTTTTTTCAAAAAATGTGATTCTTGCCAAATCCATTCTTTCCAAAGTGAATGGGCTCCGATTAGTCTGAAAACTCATATATGACGGTCGGAGGTCTCTCTTTCTCCTTTGACTTTCTCTCAATTTTTTATTTTTATTTTTTGCTCTTCCAACCCTAATCCCAGCGACACTGACATATAGGCCTCTTTCACACGGGCGTCATGTTTGACGCCCGGATAAGAGGTGGGTGCGTTGCGGGAATATGTGCGTTTTTCCCGCGCGGGTGCAAACGTTTGCAACACGTTTTGCACGCGCGTGAGAAAAAACGCCATGTTTGGTACCCAACCCGAAGCCGGACTTCATCACTGAAGTCCGGTTTCGGGTCTACTGGAGAATTGATTATTTCCCCTTATAACATGGTTATAAGGGGAAATAATAGCATTCTTAATAAAGAATGCATTGTTAAATGAAGAGGAAGGGGTTAAAAATAATAAAGTTAACTTACCTTAGCCACTTGATCGCGTAGTCGCGATCTGTCCTCTCTTTCCTGCAGCATCTATGATCTAAAGGACCTGTGATGGCGTCACATCACATGGTCCAATCACATGGTCCATCACCATGGTAAGATGGACCATGTGATTGGACCATGTGATGTGACGTCATCACAGGTCCTGTAGATCATAGATGCTGCAGGGAAAGAGAGGACAGATCGCGATCAAGTGGCTAAGGTAAGTTAACTTTTATTATTTTTAACCCCTTCCTCTTCATTTAACAATGCATTCTTTATTAAGAATGCTATTATTTCCCTTATAACCATGTTATAAGGAAATAATAGAGATTGGGTCCCGTTGCTAAGCAACAATGCGGGAAAATCGCAACGCATCCGCACTTGGTTGCGGATGCTTGCGATTTTCCCGCAGCCCCATTCACTTCTATGGGGCCTGCGTTGCATGAAAAACGCAGAATGTAGAGCATGCTGCGATTTTCACGCAACGCAGAAGTGATGCGTGAAAATCACCGCTCATGTGCACAGCCCCATAGAAATGAATGGGTCCGGATTCAGTGCGGGTGCAATGCGTCCTCCTCACGCATTGCACCCGAGCGGAAAACTCGCCCGTGTGAAAGGGGCCTTATAGTTATTGGGAAACGCATGGTTGACAGCATTAACAAACAGCATGTTTAAAAACACATGCACAGTGTGCATTTGTTATCCTTTTTAATATTATGTAGGTATCTGCATGTGTGAACAGGGCCGATGGTGACAGACTTCACCTATAATAATAATAATCTTTTTTTATATTGCGCCAACAAATTCCACAGCACTTTACAATAAGGGGGTTAAAGTACAAACAGAGTCATAAATAACACAGCATCAAACAGGTCAATAATTAAAACAAGAGGAATGAGGGCCCTGCTCGCAAGAGCTCACAATCTATTAGACTGACTTAGCAGTTTTAAAAGCCCACTTCAGTTTATTTAGCATCCAGTAGAATACAGGACAACCAAGCACCAAAAAAACCCCACAAATCACTAAATTAAAGATTGTGCCCGTCTGGGCACTTACTAAACCTGATATCTACCTCAGCTAGGCACATATCACAAGGAGATCAAGCTTTCAGAAGAGACAGGTCTACCAGCTTTAAGGCTCCGACCCAGACTGACAGTCTGAGGCCTCTATTTATTCCCCAGTTAAGATCCCAGTGACTATACCCGATAACACCAAGGGCTAGGGGGAATAGCTGTACTGGAGTTGGGTCGAATGGTAGGCCCCTCTACCAATCCTACCTCCCATTCAAAAAACAATCCAAAAAATCCAGAACATAAATAAAGTCTGAATAAACCAATTCCAACAAATTATACTATGTTGAAATCATGCATCCTTCTGATTTCTTTTTATCTCTGGGTGAGATATAAAGCCCTTCCAGTACATTACCAGACATTGTTACAATTAGAAACATTTGTTTATAAAGTCTTCTATGTAGGACGAGCACACCTCATATGGATCCCAAATGGATAGAGTTTTTTATGTGATATTTGGAATTCTGAATCAACTAGCTTGTTATAAGAATGCTGTTTATTACATAAAATACAATAAAACCATATAATAAAAATGCTGTATATATTCTATTCAACTTGTACTGCAGACGCTGATTCATTAGTTGTGGTCAATGAATTGATATTAGTCCCCTTTGTACATTATAGGGTAGGATGGCAATCAGGTGTCACTAGTCCATCATCTCTTTATTTGCCATGTATTAGCATAAAGGCCGTTAGCAATATGAAAAGATTGATAAAGTTGGGAGGGACGCTTAGTCCCGAAACGCGTCTGGTGCCTTGAGACCCCCGCAGCACACTTTCCAGGAGCGTTCCCAAGTCCGACCGGTAACAGCAATACGATTCATTGCGAAAGACTGCACAGATACGCCGGAGGAGGTAAGGCAAGACCGCGCAGCACACCACGTGGGACGCCAGTGGTTACCGCGGCTTGCTCCCTTGGACTTACAGACGGGTACCCGAGTAAGAACCTATTGACAATATTGGAGAGACGCAGATTACACTAACCTTGACTCTTGTAATCTGTTGTGATAAAGGAGGATATCTAAATAAGGACAACCTTAAATTATTAATGATCCACATATGCACAGTGCACTTTATATAAAAGTACGTGGGACAGAGACTATCGATATCCAAAAAGGGGGTGAATAGGATGATGGACTTTTGATGTACGGTCGTCACCCATATATACCCACCTATACATACCCACCAACGAAACTTAAGAGAGTTACTGCGATTAACTAATATATAGTGCACCTTGCCAATAAGAAAGAAGGAACAGCTTCATATATATCTCTCCCAACCCACATACAATTATTTTAATAGATATCTCTCCTACTCCTATCTGTATTTTTCCAATTTTTTTTTTTTTTTTTTTTTCTCCCAACTTTATCAATCTTTTCATATTGCTAACGGCCTTTATGCTAATACATGGCAAATAAAGAGATGATGGACTAGTGACACCTGATTGCCATCCTACCCTATAATGTACAAAGGGGACTAATATCAATTCATTGACCACAACTAATGAATCAGCGTCTGCAGTACAAGTTGAATAGAATATATACAGAATTTTTATTATATGGTTTTATTGTATTTTATGTAATAAACAGCATTCTTATAACAAGCTAGTTGATTCAGAATTCCAAATATCACATAAAAAACTCTATCCATTTGGGATCCATATGAGGTGTGCTCGTCCTACATAGAAGACTTTATAAACAAATTTTTCTGGAGAGGTGAGGCCATCCAGGATTTGTAGCACCCATTTCATAGACATCCAGCGTGAGCCACTCAAATATATAGAACCCTGTATTTTTACAATTAGAAACATGCCAAACATGATCCCTTATTGGGGGCTGATGGTGTTTACACACACGATGTAAGGGACAGTGACTTGTTCTCAACAAGCAGTCTAAAAAATATGCCTGAAAAAATTCTCGCTGTTTTTGGGAGCAGCAGCACTAAAGTGTGGATGTGGAAAGGGCCTAAGGTCTAAGCTGTGTTGGGGTAATAGTTGCATGTGGCAGAAATAGTAGCAGCATAGAAATCTCAAGTGATAACAGCCCTCTGACTGATGTGGGTGCACGTTGCGGTGTGTTCCTGACTCCACCTCTTGGAATTTGATTGATATTAAGCAATTTAAGACAGCAGTCCGTTTTTTTTTTTTGTATGCTTGATTGATTTTTATTATATTAGCCAGACATGGTAGTATACTGGACAGTGTGCCACCATGTCCGGCTAATATAATAAAAATCAATTAAGCAAAAAAACCAAAAAAAAACGGAGCAATAGTAGCAACAGCAGTAGCAGCACAGCATGGAAGAGACAAGGCAGTACTGAGTAGATATGTGCGCCGCTGTATAGGAGTAGTAGTAGTGGCGGCTGTGTAGAATTAATGGTAGTGGCAGTAGGGAAATAGCAGCTGCGGGGGTGGCAGCATCAGCAACAATTCAGTATGAAACATGAATTTAGGCAGGCAGACAGATGAATTTAGGCAGTGGCCCGATGGGGCCAGTGATCAATAAGCACTGTCAGCAATGTCAGTTCTATTCATTGTGCTTAGCTGGAGGTGTATGACAAATGTGATGTTTTGTGCACTGGTAAAGGACAAGTTTGTCCATCTATGGGGGTGTGATGGCCCCACCTTCCATGCTGAAAACCTTGAGATGACACTGGAGGCTGGAAAAGACAGTACAACAAGAGTAAACTTGGTCTGTTGCAGCCACTATTCCAGTCTGCCTGCCCAAAAGTCCCTGAGGTCAGGGAACATATTGTATGTGCCAGGGAAAGGCCTCAGTCATTTAGAAAATGTTTAATTAAACAAAACAAAAATAGGGTTACCTAGCAAAAATTCTGACTGATGGCATAGAGAAGAATTAAGTTTTTGGTGGCGGAGTACAACTGTGCCTCTGCAGATACCTATCAAAAAGTCTGGCTTCAGAAGAATTACATTTTGATGAAGGAGCAGAACTGCACCATAATTCTATAATGACAAGAACATTTTTATAGACACCAGACAAAAACTGCAGCTAATGTCATAGAGAAGAATTAAATGTTGCTATTGATATGACTATTTTTACTACTACTACTTCCAGCCAGACGCATGGTGCAGGCAGATTATTAAATGGTAGTAGAAAAATTGTTTATACAAGTGTTTATACTGTACTTTACAGAAGGAGGCAGACAGAGGTGCAATTAAATGTCCCTCCGCAAATACAAACACACTGCATACTGGTATTTACAATTTACAATGGAAGTACTTTATGTGGATTGCATTAATGGTTAACTGGTTAAAACATTTTCTCATAATGCACGGTACTGTAACTTGATGTAATGGAATGTGTTAACAGTTAACTGGTACAGCATTTAAATGTTGTTATTGCAACACAAAGCATTCACTAAAACTGCGGGTATCTTGATGCAATACAATGCTATAACGGTTAACTGGTATATAAATGCTGTTATTGCAGTGCAACATGTTAAGTAATAATGCACAGTATCTTGGCATAATACAATGCGTTAACTAGTATATAAATGCTTTTGTTATATAGTTATTGTATGGTTTTTAGAAAAAATGCTGAGCGTTTGCAGCAGAATTATCGCCGATATATATATATTGTGGTAAGGTGCAGGGTGCCGTCGTGGATGGCAGGTATGTGTCACCGAGGTTCATAGCCTCGGTGAGGTAAGAGCCCGTTTTTGTTGATGTCAGCAGCAGCTAGTGCTACTGACAGAGTTTAAATAGCATGGCTGCAAAGCCGATCCGGGCCGGCTCTTACCGGGAGCAGCTAAAGTGTAGGGTGGGTGGCTGCTCCCCACGACCCAGTCCTGGTTTTGGGCTGGGTTTAAAAGCTCAGCCAGCTCAGCAGCTGGAGGCTGTGATTATCCTGGAGCTGCTAACAGGGCTCTGGAGTTCTCTGTCCTGGAGGAAAGAGCTCAGCAAGGAGGTGCTTTGTTCCTGGCTACCTGAAGCTGGATTCTCCTGCGGCTGGGCCGACAGCGTGGTGCGAACCTGCACCTACACCTCCCAGGTGACTGAACCTGTGTTGGCCTGTTTTTGTTTTGCCACGTTATTTCCGTTGTGTGTGAACTGTCACCAAAGAGACTGTTTTTCATTTATGGTGTGCAAGTGTGAATAAAACACTGTTGCACAATCTGGACTCCTTGTTTTGCCTCTAAACTGCACCCGCACCGCTGTCTACCAGAGCGACTCCCCACAATATACATATATATATATATATATATATATAACACTTAGATTTTAGCCGAAGAGTGACCCTTGGAGCTCACTAAAGAATTGCGCTAACAGTTTCAGCGCAAAAAAATAATAATGGTTCATCCAGCAGTTGTACCCCCTCTAGGATAATTTGGGGGACCAGATGTGCAAGTAGACTCGCTCCCAATATCTCAGAGACTCTAAGGCCTCTTTCACACTTGCGTTGTTAGGATCGGGCGTGCACTTCCGTCACCGGAAATGCCCGCCGGATC